>CM076980.1:2847053-2864553 GCA_039105355.1 Benthosema pterotum
AAAATAAGTAGTGTAGCTTTATTACAAGCTACTCAAAAATGTAGTGTAGCTTCACTACAAGCTATTCCCAGAACAAATGTAGTAAGCTACACTACAAGTTACGGTAAAATGTAGTTAAGCTATGTAGCTTAGCTACTTGTAACAAGCTACTGCCCATCACTGGTAGGCCTATATGTTGTATATAAACATACAGATCAAAATGAGTATTAATCTTCTACATTCTCTAGTTGTGTAGACTTGGGATAATTCACATGATGAATATTTTAACTCTTGAGAGTGTAAACATGAAACCAAATGGACCCGCAAGGGTCCATTTGGTTTGAAGGTTGAAAACCCCTGGTTTAGATGGTTATTCATATAGCAGAAAGGTCTGCAATAAATGACTGTGTGTAAATTTTCATATTTAAATCATCTACAGTTTATCTCAACTGCCAGTTCAGTTCAGTTCAGTTCAGCTCAGCTCAGCTCAGCTCAGCTCAGCTCAGCTCAGCTCAGCTCAGCTCAGCTCAGCTCAGCTCAGCTCAGTTCAGTTCAGTTCAGTTCAGTTCAGTTGGGTTTAGTTCAGCTCAGCTCAGTTCAGCTCAGCTCAGTTCAGCTCGGCCCGGTTCGGTTCGGCTCGGCTCGGCTCGGCTCGCTCGGCTCAGCTCAGTTGGGTTTGGTTCGGTTCAGTTCAGTTCAGCTCAGTTCAGTTCAGTTCAGTTCAGTTCAGTTCAGTTCAGTTCAGTTCAGTTCAGTTCAGCTCAGCTCAGCTCAGCTCAGTTCAGTTCAGTTCAGTTCAGTTCAGTTCAGTTCAGCTCAGCTCAGCTCAGCTCAGTTGGGTTTGGTTCAGTTCAGTTCAGCTCAGCTCAGCTCAGTTCAGCACAAAAGGAAAAACAAAAAGTCTTACATCTTGCTAATTAGATATTATATGATAATATTGTGTTTGTCATGATTTGTTGCGACCCGAGTTGGTTTTGTCCACGGCGCAAGTGTGTTTTTATGAACCATTTTCGAAAAGTCTATGAGGAAAATGAATAACACGCAACTGGACTAAATGTACAACCTTCAAAATAATAATCATAATAATAAAATAATATGAATAAAATCATAATAATAATAATTTAGGTGGCATGTTTAAGTTTTGGGATATATATTGGAGGTTTTCTACCCTTTAAAAATGGGTGGAATTTGAAAATTTGTGTGGGAAAATGTAGTAAGCTACTTTCCTTTTTACTTGAAACAATTAGTGTAGCTTCACTACAAGCTACTCGAAACAAGTAGTGTAGCTTCACTACAAGCTATTCCCAGAACAAATGTAGTAAGCTACACTACAAGTTACAGGAAAATGTAGTTAAATTAGCTAGCTAGCGTAGCTTAGCTACTTGTAACAAGCTACTGCCCATCACTGTATATGAGTACAATACAGAGAATGTTTGCATTCGCCATCTTTGTTGAAGAAGAGTCTATTTATGTCTGAGATAACTAATCTTAATTATCTTCGCCCCGCCCTACTAGTAGTAGCCGGCAGATAAAACAAGCGCTCTACTAATGAGCTTTCCACCGAAATCTCCTGCATTTCGGAAGTTCGCGAGCGGAGCGGTGTGAGCTAGACGATCGGCAACAGTAGGCCTATGCCAGCGTCGCTTGCTATAGATCTACAAGCTCACCACACGTTGTATGAACGAACAACGCATTTAACTCTACTCTCATTTCCACACGGCACCGTTGTAGGTAAAGCTAGACGTCTGCCTCTCGTCGAAGCAAAAAAAAAAAAGCATTTTTATGGTATTTTTGGTATACATAAAGTCGAACCTTAATTTTCTTAATTCGGTTATTCTTTCATTTTTTTATTTGAAAATTGGTTGGATGTTGGAATAGGGTTTGCAGCCCTAATGGGCACTGATGACGTGGAGGAGGAAACACCCCCTCCCCCCCTCCTCCCCCTCCTCCTCCTCCTCCTCCTCCTCCTGATGACGTGGAGGAGGAAACACGGCAGCAGGGCGATCTACTGTGTGATCTACTGTGTGATCTACTGTGATCTGTCCAGTCATAATGATCTACTGTGTGATCTACTGTGTGATCTACTGTGATCTGTCCAGTCATAATGATCTACTGTGTGATCTACTGTGATCTGTCCAGTCATAATGATCTACTGTGTGATCTACTGTGATCTGTCCAGTCATAATGATCTACTGTGTGATCTACTGTGTGATCTACAGTGATCTGTCCAGTCATAATGATCTACTGTGTGATCTACTGTGATCTGTCCAGTCATAGTGATCTACTGTGTGATCTACTGTGTGATCTACTGTGATCTGTCCAGTCATAATGATCTACTGTGTGATCTACTGTGTGATCTACAGTGATCTGTCCAGTCATAATGATCTACTGTGTGATCTACTGTGATCTGTCCAGTCATAGTGATCTACTGTGTGATCTACTGTGTGATCTACTGTGATCTGTCCAGTCAGTGATCTACTGTGTGATCTACTGTGTGATCTACTGTGTGATCTACTGTGATCTGTCCAGTCATAATGATCTACTGTGTGATCTACTGTGTGATCTACTGTGATCTGTCCAGTCATAATGCCATCAGAGGATAAGCTTTGCATCCTTGGTGATGAGGAAGACGAATCCAAGAGGAAGAACGTCCTATCAGATCTGTCTCTGAGGCTCCGCCCACCACACCCCCCTGAGGCCACGCCCACCCCGGAGGCCACGCCCACCCCGGAGGCCACGCCCCCTCCTCCTCCACAAGGTCAGTTCTATAGCAGTGGTTTTCAACCCTTTTCACACCAGGGACCACTATTTTATTCAGCATTTGAGCCGCCCGTGGACCACCATTTGATGACATTTTAGCCCCACAGACCCCAAAATTTATTTTTTGTCCACAATTCCAGGCTGGATTTGGGAAACCAAACAGTCCAACATACAGATCAAAATGACCATTAACAGTTTTCATGCCATTGAAATAGATCTACGTCTCCCGTTATCATTATGATTTACAGTAACAACTGATGCCGCTGACGTTAACGCTACTGTACGTGACGTAGTTACCGGCACCAGTTTAATTCGATCCTCATGCTAACAGCAACGTGCAGCGACCGCATCCACCATTGATAGACAATAACAAGAGACCCACCAAACCGGAACCGGAAGTGTGTGTCGCCAACTAACTTGTCCGTGGGGAAACATGGACCGAAATATGAAATATGAGTTTTTGATGAAAAAAACTGGCACTGGCTACCTCCAAAAATATGAAAAAGGGCTGGCACGGAGAGTGTTAATCTGTCTACATTCTCTAGTTGTGTAGACTTGGATAATTCTGTTGATGAATATTTTAACTCTTTGAGAGCGTAAAAATGAAACCAAATGGACCCGCAACGGTTCATTTTACGCTCTCAAGAGTTACATCTGGACCACTGGTGGTCCCCGGACTGATGATAACCACTGATATTACCTTTCATTGGGTGCGCAGGATGCACATTTGGGTGGGCTCTGCCCACCCTGCCCCCCCTCTAGATCCGGCCCTGCTGCCTTTACATAATGCTGTTGGACTTCTAATGTCACTCCGGACTTCAGTAATGGACAGGGACCACCTGGAACCCTCTCAGGGTCCACTGGTTGAAAAGGATCCCTGACTAATAAGACAAACATCTCTTAAAACATTATACTTTCCCTATATAACTAAAATAAACAAATAAAAAACACCAATGGCATCTTATTTCTGTCATAAATAGAGAATATTTCACTCAACAGGAACTGCTCCTGTCGCAGGATGATGATGTCACATGTCCATGTGTGATCTAGCTCTATGGAATATACACTATGGATGAACATGCTCATGTGACATCATCATCCTGCGACCGGAGCACCTCCTATTGAGTGAAAGATTCTCTATTTATGAAAGAAATAAAGTATTGAAGGTGTTTTTATCTGCATGTTTTAGTTATAGAAGGCAAGTATAGTGTTTTAAGGAATATTTTAAAGACACCATGTGTGTCATTTTAAAGACACCATGTGTTCTATATGGGCAAATCTACCTTCCACTACTCTGCCCCCAACACCAATCAATCATGGGTTCTTTTAAGAAAGTGCTAAAATTCACCTGTCACTAACAGCTAGACCAGGGGTTTTCAACCTTTTGGTACCAGGGCCCACCATTTATTCAGCATTTGAGGACATTTTAGCTCCACAGACCCCAAAACTAAAGATTTATTTTGCTTTTGTCCACAATTCCAGGCTGGATTGGGGAAACAAAACAGGCAAAACATACAGATCAAAATGACAATTAATCTTCTACATTCTCTAGTTTCACATGATGAATATTTTAACTCTTGAAACCAAATGGACTATTGCAGGTCCATTAGGTTTAATTTTTACACTCTCAGGAGTTATATCTGGTTAACCAACTTAGCTGGGGACCACCTGGAAGCCTCTCAAGGACCACTGGTGGTCCCCGGGCCACCTGTTGAAAACCTCTGAGCTAGACAGTAACATTATGCATTGTCTTAATAGGTTTCATATATTCTCACTCGTTTCCTTTGTTTGACATGTAAATTGTTATTCATGTGAATGTTTTTTTGGGGACCTGAATGGAAACAAGACTGCAGAGTCTTTCTTCGGTCATTCCTTTGGATCTGATGTGTCTGATGTACTTTTGTACTTTTTTATGTACACTGGCGTTCAAAAGTTTGGGGTCACTTAGAAACGCCTGCATTTAGGAGGCAGGCATCCCACATCCATGAACACTACTATATTATAGACCAGGGGTTTTCAACAGGTGGTCCGGGGACCACCAGTGGTCCTTGAGAGAGTTCCAGGTGGTCCCCAGGCTAAATGATGGAAGGTTGGGTAACCAGATGTAACTCTTGAGAGTGTAAAAATGAAACCAAATGTTGACACTCTCAAGAGTTAAAATATTCATCATCTGAATTAGCGCCACTTAATTAAGAAGTTTACACTGTTTTGTTGGCAAAATACAGCCTGGAATTGTGACAAAATCAAAAGAATTCTTTAATTTTAGGTCTTTGGAGTGAAAATGTAATCAAATGGTGGATAAATAGTGGTCCCTGGAGTCAAAAAGGTTGAAAACGTGGAATGCGGTCCAACTCCAAATGTTTTGGATGTGGGACGCCTGCCTCCTAAATGCAGGCGTTTCTATGTGACCCCAAACTTTTGTACGCCAGTGTAAGTCTAATAAATGAACCAATGATTGTTCCAGATGAGGCGGCACCGCCCCCCGGCCCCTCCCCCTCCATGGCGTGTTGTCAGCGTGTGTTTCTACACGTTAACAGTCGCCTGCTGGTGTCCAAAGTCTTCTACCTGTTCTTCTACGCTGCGTACGGATCACTGCACCCCCTGCTGGCTGTCTACTACAAACAGGTACGGGGGCTCGAACCCACGGTGCCACTAGGGCTGGGACACCCCCTGCTGGCTGTCTACTACAAACAGGTACTGGGGCTCGAACCCGCGGTGCCACTAGGGCTGGGACACCTCCTGCTGGCTGTCTACTACAAACAGGTACGGGGGCTCGAACCCGCGGTGCCACTAGGGCTGGGACACCCCCTGCTGGCTGTCTACTACAAACAGGTACGGGGGCTCGAACCCGCGGTGCCACTAGGGCTGGGACACCCCCTGCTGGCTGTCTACTACAAACAGGGGTGGTGGGGCTCGAACCCGCGGTGCCACTAGGGCTGGGACACCTCCTGCTGGCTGTCTACTACAAACAGGTACAGGGGCTCGAACCCGCGGTGCCACTAGGGCTGGGACACCCCCTGCTGGCTGTCTACTACAAACAGGGGTGGTGGGGCTCGAACCCGCGGTGCCACTAGGGCTGGGACACCCCCTGCTGGCTGTCTACTACAAACAGGTACAGGGGCTCGAACCCGCGGTGCCACTAGGGCTGGGACACCCCCTGCTGGCTGTCTACTACAAACAGGGGTGGTGGGGCTCGAACCCGCGGTGCCACTAGGGCTGGGACACCCCCTGCTGGCTGTCTACTACAAACAGGGGTACTGGGGCTCGAACCCGCGGTGCCACTAGGGCTGGGACACCCCCTGCTGGCTGTCTACTACAAACAGGGGTGGTGGGGCTCGAACCCACGGCGCCACTAGGGGCGGGACGATTATCTTAACTCACCATACGATACAATAGTGATATTTAAGGGGCTTACAGACGGTGAGGAATAAATCGCCCATTCTAATTCATTCTCAATGCGGCCGGCGTTCAAGAGAGCGTTTAACGCTGGTCGTTTATCGCCCTAACCCTAACCCTAACCCTAACCCTAACCCTAACCCATTCTACCAGTAGTACAGTGGCTCCTCCTCCCCCTCCTCCCCCTCCGAGGAGAGAGCGTTTAACGCCGGTCGTTTATCGCCCGGCGTCACTGATTTCTGTTGCGTGTGAGTTTTAAAAAACTCAATCCCAGTGAGGTTTTTGTAAAACGCTTGGCGATTTACAGCACAGCAAACAACATAGTGAAGACCCACTCGACCAGTAGTACAGTAGCTCCTCCCCCCTCTCCCCCCCCCTCCTCCCCCCCCCTCCTCCCCCCCCCTCCTCCCCCCTCCTCCCCTCCTCCTCCCCTCCTCCTCCTCCTCCCCCCCCCTCCTCCTCCTCCTCCTCCCCCTCCTCCTCCTCTCCCTCCTCCTCCTCCCCCTCCTCCCCTCTCCTCCTCCTCCCCCTCCTCCTCCCCCCTCCTCCTCCCCCTCCCCTCCTCCCCCTCCTCCTCCTCCCCCTCCTCCCCCTCCTCCTCCTCCTCCTCCTCCTCCTCCTCCTCCTCCCCTCCTCCTCCCCCTCCTCCTCCTCCCCCCCTCCTCCTCCTCCTCCTCCTCCCCTCCTCCCCCTCCCCCTCCTCCCCCCCCTCCCCTCCCCCCTCTCCTCCTCCCCCCTCCCCCTCTCCTCCTCCCCCTCTCCTCCCCCTCCTCCCCCTCCTCCCCCTCCTCCTCCCCCCCCCCTCCTCCCCCTCCTCTCCTCCCCCTCTCCTCCTCCCCCTCCCCCTCTCTCCTCCTCCCCCTCTCCTCCTCCTCCTCCTCCCCCCTCCTCCTCCTCCTCCTCCCCTCCTCCTCCTCCTCCTCCCCCTCTCCCCTCCCCCTCCCCCCCCTCCTCCCCTCCTCCTCCTCCCTCCTCCTCCTCCTCCTCCTCCTCCTCCCCCCTCCCCTCCTCCTCCTCCTCCCCTCCTCCTCCTCCTCCCCTCCTCCTCCTCCTCCTCCTCCCCTCCCCCTCCCCTCCTCCCCCTCCTCCTCCTCCTCCTCCTCCTCCTCCCCCTCCTCCCCCTCCTCCCCCTCTCCCCCCTCCTCCTCCCCTCCCCCTCTCCTCCTCCCCCTCTCCTCCTCCTCCCCCTCTCCTCCTCCCCCTCTCCTCCTCCCCCTCTCCTCCTCCTCCCCCTCTCCTCCTCCCCCTCTCCTCCTCCCCCTCTCCTCCTCCCCCCTCCTCCTCCCCTCCCCCTCTCCTCCTCCCCCTCTCCTCCTCCTCCCCCTCTCCTCCTCCCCCTCTCCTCCTCCCCCTCTCCTCCTCCTCCCCCCTCTCCTCCTCCTCCTCCCCTCCTCCTCCTCCTCCTCCTCCTCCTCCTCCCCTCCCCCTCTCCTCCTCCCCCCCTCCTCCTCCTCCTCCTCCTCCTCCTCCTCCTCCTCCTCCTCCCCCTCTCCTCCTCCCCTCCTCCTCCCCTCCTCCTCCTCCTCCCGCCCTCCTCCCCTCCTCCTCCTCCTCCCCCTCTCCCACCTCCTCCTCCCCTCCTCCTCCCCTCCTCCTCCTCCTCCCGCCCTCCTCCCCTCCTCCTCCTCCCCTCCTCCTCCTCCTCCCCCTCCCCTCCCCCTCTCCTCCTCCCCCTCCTCCCCCTCTCCTCCTCCCCTCCTCCTCCTCCTCCTCCTTACTTACTTATAACTGTCTGGTGTGTTCACATGAGACTGAGTAGTGGAATATTCCTTTAAATGTCTTCTCTTTTCCCCCTTCCAGCTGGGCATGTCTCCCAGCCGCAGTGGGTTGCTGGTTGGGATCCGATACTTCATCGAGTTCTGCAGCGCCCCCTTCTGGGGAGTGGTGGCCGACCGCTTCAAGAAAGGCAAGTATTAACCTTTTCACTGTCGCACCACGCCAAAACGCGTGATGAACCAACTCCGTTCTCTGCTTGCCACGCGAAAATGTGTGTTGTACTTTTTTTTATCTATAAGCATAGATGAACTTGCAGACTATCTCATCATGTTGCCTGTTGATTAGTCCAGTAGTAATAGGGTTACACCGGAACAAATTAGTAACAAGCTGAAAATTTCAGGATATGTTCAGAATACCTTTAGGAATGACATACTAAAAGTCCCCGTGAATCCCCCTTGTGCTCTCTGAGATATTCAAGATGGTGTCCAACTTGCCTATTAGATATAATGGCCCTAATCGGGGTGAAAAAGGCAAAATTTTAAACTGAGATATTTCTACAAAAATTCACAGGTTGATCAAGTATATAAATACAAACATTTTTTGTATTGGAACTTTCCATGAAATCCAATATGGCCGTCCAGAATATTAGTATACCTGTACTATAGGCTAGTATTAGTGCTAATATTAAGAATGCCATATTGGGCGGACATATTGGATTTCATAGAAAGTTGCAATACAAAAAATGTTTGTATTCATATAATTGATCAACCTGTGATTTTTTTGTAGAAATATCTCTCAGTTTAATTTTTTGCCCTATTCACCCTCCATTATATCTAATAGCCAATACACTAATATTGTGGTCGCCATATTGGGCAGCCATATTGGATTTCATGGAAAGTTCCAATACAAAAAATGCTTGTATTTATATAATTGATCAACCTGTGAATTTTCGTAGAAATATCTCTCAGTTTAAAATTTTGCCTTTTTCACCCCCGATTAGGGCCATTATATCTAATAGGCAAGTTGGACACCATCTTGAATATCTCAGAGAGCACAAGGGGGATTCACGGGGACTTTTAGTATGTCATTCCTAAAGGTATTCTGAACATATCCTGAAATTTTCAGCTTGTTACTAATTTGTTCCGGGTTTGACTACATTTTGATCTAATGCTCTTGGACTAGATGTTGACATTGTTAGTTGATGTTGATCAAAATATTCCTAGTGTATCATCACTTAATCGTGACGTGATGCTGCACTGGCCTCACACTGATGTAATGGTGACATCACTGATGTTGTAATGGTGACATCACTGATGTTGTAATGGTGACATCACTGATGTTGTAATGGTGACATCACTGATGTTGTAATGGTGACATCACTGATGTTGTAATGCTGCTGATTGGTTAAATGTCTGACCATGTGACCATTCCCTCCAGGCAAGGCGGTGCTACTGTTCTCAGTGCTGTGCTGGCTGCTGATTGGTTAAATGTCTGACCATGTGACCATTCCCTCTAGGCAAGGCGGTGCTACTGTTCTCAGTGCTGTGCTGGCTGCTGATTGGTTAAATGTCTGACCATGTGACCATTCCCTCCAGGCAAGGCGGTGCTACTGTTCTCAGTGCTGTGCTGGCTGCTGATTGGTTAAATGTCTGACCATGTGACCATTCCCTCCAGGCAAGGCGGTGCTACTGTTTTCAGTGCTGTGCTGGCTGCTGATTGGTTAAATGTCTGACCATGTGACCATTCCCTCCAGGCAAGGCGGTGCTACTGTTTTCAGTGCTGTGCTGGCTGCTGATTGGTTAAATGTCTGACCATGTGACCATTCCCTCCAGGCAAGGCGGTGCTACTGTTTTCAGTGCTGTGCTGGCTGCTGTTTAACTGTGGCATTGGATTCGTCAGACCGGCTCAGATGAGCTGCATGGAGAAAGGGGGCGGGGCTTCGCCTCTGACCACGCCCCAAGCCCCGCCCACCACCACCACCATCAACGGCTCCTCCACCAATCACAGCCGGCGTAGCGTCCGCAGCGCGGCGGACGGTGATGATGATTATTATTATTTCCGGCGCCATCGCATGGTGGTGCTGGCTGGAGGGGGGGCGGGGTTCTGGGGATCGAACCGTCGGCGTCGTCGCAGCAGCAGGCCGGAGAGGAGCGGCCTGCCGGAGGTATCGAACCAACGCACGGAGCCGTTCAATGGCAGCAGCGTTCAACCAACGACAGCATTACCAAGGTTAGTAACTCACACAGGGGTGCCTACCAGTGCTAATTCAGTTAAAGAGGAATTCCACCCATTTTCAACATTCTAATATGTCATTAATATACCTTAGAGGTGTTGGGTGGACATGATAAAAAAAACGTTCCCCCATTCTGTGTTTCCTAGAAATGGAGGTCTGAAGAAAATCATTAACATGGTGAAACACGTCTTGATGACATCATCAAGATGTATTTCCACCATGTTAATGGATTTCTTTAGACACTCTTTTTGCTGAGAGCGTACAAATGCAACCAAATGAACCTGTTAGGGTTCACGCTCTCGGAAAAAAAATGATGAAAATGGGTGGAATTCTCCTTTAATCTCTCTCTCTCTCTCTCTCTCTCTCTCTCTCTCTCTCTCTCTCTCTCTCTCTCTCTCTCTCTCTCTCTCTCTCTCTACAAATTCTCAAATTCCATTTATTTAAATTCACTTCTCTACACACAGCTACTAGGAGTGGGCAAAAATAGTCCATATGCCAATATATCTCAATTCTCAATGCCATGATATCAACATCGAAGCACCAGGTTCAAAATAGTTGTTTTTATTTATATTTTTGTAGGTTCTATTCATTAGTTCATCAATGTTCATTTCAGAAATACTGACTGATGTTATCAGACTGCACCAGTGGTTTTCAACCTTTTTGATGCCAGGGACCACCATTTATTCAGAATTTGAGCCACGGACCACCAGTTGAGGACGTTTTAGCCCACAGATCCCACAACTAAAGATTTCTTTTGCTTTTGTACATCTTCTAGTTGTGTAGACTTGGGCTAGTTCAGATGATGAATATATTAACTCTTGAGAGTGTAAAAATGAAACCAAAGGGTCCACTTGGTTTCATTTTTATACTGTCAAGAGTTACATCTGGTTAACCAACTTAGCTGGGGACCACCTGGAACCCTCTCAGGGACCACTGGTGGTCCCCGGACCACCTGTTGAAAACCCCTGGGCTGCACTGATGTGTGTGATTGAACATTTTGTTATTTATACTGTTTAAACTGCTTTAAAATGTTCTAGTCGATTGAACTTGTCATCCATATGGTTGAGAATTCCACCCATTTTTCTTTTAGGACCTTTTTCTGAGAGCGTACAAATGGAACCAAATGGACCATTTGTACGCCCTCAGAATGGAATCGCAGCATAACTAAGAACTGCAATATAAACTGATTCAGAACCCTAAATATGGAGAAGGTATCGCATCATGAGGCCAGTGAATATGGATAAGGTATCATCGTGAGGTCAGTGAATATGGATAAGGTATAGGTCAGTGAATATGGATAAGGTATAGGTCAGTGAATATGGATAGGGTATCGCATCGTGAGGTCAGTGAATATGGATAAGGTATAGGTCAGTGAATATGGATAAGGTATAGGTCAGTGAATATGGATAAGGTATAGGTCAGTGAATATGGATAAGGTATAGGTCAGTGAATATGGATAAGGTATAGGTCAGTGAATATGGATAAGGTATAGGTCAGTGAATATGGATAAGGTATAGGTCAGTGAATATGGATAAGGTATAGGTCAGTGAATATGGATAAGGTATAGGTCAGTGAATATGGATAAGGTATAGGTCAGTGAATATGGATAAGGTATCATCGTGAGGTCAGTGAATATGGATAAGGTATAGGTCAGTGAATATGGATAAGGTATAGGTCAGTGAATATGGATAAGGTATCATCGTGAGGTCAGTGAATATCGATAAGGTATCACATCATGAGGTCACTCAGGTCAGTGAATATGGAGAAGGTATCACATCATGAGGTCAGTGAATATGGAGAAGGTATCACATCATGAGGTCAGTGAATATGGAGAAGGTATCACATCATGAGGTCAGTGAATATGGAGAAGGTATAGGTCAGTGAATATGGAGAAGGTATCACATCATGAGGTCAGTGAATATGGAGAAGGTATCACATCATGAGGTCAGTGAATATGGAGAAGGTATCACATCATGAGGTCACTCAGGTCAGTGAATATGGAGAAGGTATCGCATCATGAGGTCAGTGAATATGGAGAAGGTATCACATCATGAGGTCAGAGGTCAGTGAATATGGAGAAGGTATCACATCATGAGGTCAGTGAATATGGATAAGGTATCACATCATGAGGTCAGTGAATATGGAGAAGGTATCACATCATGAGGTCACTCAGGTCAGTGAATATGGAGAAGGTATCACATCATGAGGTCAGTGAATATGGATAAGGTATCACATCATGAGGTCAGTGAATATGGATAAGGTATCGCATCATGAGGTCAGAGGTCAGTGAATATGGATAAGGTATCGCATCATGAGGCCAGTGAATCGCCCCAGCCCTAAATATGGAGAAGGTATCACATCGTGAGGTCAGTGAATATGGATAAGGTATCATCGTGAGGTCAGAGGTCAGTGAATATGGAGAAGGTATCACATCGTGAGGCCAGTGAATCGCCTCAGCCCTAAATATGGAGAAGGTATCGCATCGTGAGGCCAGTGAATCGCCTCAGCCCTAAATATGGAGAAGGTATCACATCGTGAGGCCAGTGAATCGCCCCAGCCCTAACAGCCCTACCAGTGCTAATTAATATAATTGGATATCTACAAATTCTCAAATTCCATTTATTTAAATTCACTTTTCTAAATCCAGAGTCCTGTTCTGTTGTTGTTTCCAGGAGCTTCCACGCTTTTATTTATACAATTTCTATTTGTACTATTTTCTATATTATCTAATATTTTTCTATATGGTTCAACACTATTATGATTGAATGTACTTGCAGACTGTTTATTGCTGTTTCTAGTATAGGTATTAGATGGTTCCACTATTTAACGATCTCACAGTTTCTTAGATTAGGTCCTGTTTTTAGATGGTTACACTATTTAACTATCTCACAGTTTCTTAGATTAGGTCCTGTTTTTAGATGGTTCCACTATTTAACGATCTCACAGTTTCTTAGACCGTTGGACACCTCAGGAGGGGAAAGCGGGGAAACATCCAAGCTGTTTACAGCAAGGATGGGACCCTGCTGACTTCAACTGAGGACGCCGTAGCGCGTTGGAAGGAACACTTTGAGGAACTCCTGAACCCAGTAACATCAGACCCCCCTCCTTGACAGGAGCAGGATGTTGTAGCGCGTTGGAAGGAACACTTTGAGGAACTCCTGAACCCATTAACATCAGACCCACCCTCCTTGACAGGAGCAGAGCCTGAGGATGATGGGCGGGTGTCGTCGATCTCCTGGAGGGAAGTCACTGAGGTAGTTAAGCAGCTTCACAGTGGCAAAGCTCCGGGGGTTGACGAGATCCGCCCAGAAATGCTGAAGGCTCTGGGTGTTGAAGGGCTGTCTTGGCTGATACGCCTCTTCAACATTGCGTGGAAGTCTGGGACAGTGCCGAAGGAGTGGCAGACCGGGGTGGTGGTCCCTCTGTTTAAAAAGGGGGACCAGAGGGTGTGTGCCAACTACAGTTAAACAGTAAAAGTTAACAGTAAAACTGTTGATCCGAATGTGTTTTATTTGTCTCCCCAGAAGATCCAACAGCACAAATCCTGCACAGATGTTCTTCTACAACTCTAGCAACTCCACCAACACCAACTCATCCAACCCACCATCCAACTCATCCAACCCATCCAACCCATCCAACCCATTCCACCGGTCCAACCCATTCAACTCATCCACCAACCCATCCAACCCACCATCCAACTCATCCGATCCATCCAACCCATCCAACCCACCATCCAACTCATCCAACTCATCCAACCCATCCAACCCATCCAACTCATCCAACCCATCCAACTCATCCAAACCATCCAACCCATCCAACCCATCCAACTCATCCACCAGCCCCTCTCCTCCCCCCTCCTCCCCCTCCACCTCCCCTCCCCCCTCCCCCACGGCTCCCAGGGAGTTCCAGATCATTTACAACCAGAGTCAGGTGGAGAACATCTTCCTGCTCATCCTGTTGGTCATCATCGTTGGTAATTAACCTCTAGATTCAAGTTCTCAAACTCTGCCCGAACCCGACCAGGCCCGGCCCGACTCGACATTTCAGGGTCGGGCTCGGGCCTAAAATTTATGGTAATCAGTAGGGCCGGGTCGGGCTTAGGGCTCGCCATGAAAAAAATATATTTATCCAATTATTTTAATAATACGAAATGGTGGCTCAGCAGCCAACAGACTACACTTCCCAGTAGCTTACATCCTTGCAGTCAGCAGGCTACCTGATCATGATCACGCTGAATTTACAATTCATTTACAATGAATTAATGACTCACCACTCACCAGTCACCAATAATGATGGCTGCAGCCGTAGAGGTTGACATTTGAATGTAGACTATAGTTATTCCAAGTTGCGTAGGTTAAAATAAAATGGGCAGCATCAATCACGGTTTAAATATGTTGTATAATAAACTCTGCTGGCTAAAAGCATGTTACCAACATCAACATGCTTCACTTTGTCATATAGCGTGGCCGTGACAAACTCACATGTCGCGCAATAATGCGTTGTAAACATTAGAACGTTAGAGCAGAATTGCCACAACTCACGTCATGGCTCGGCTCAGGGTCGGATATAGAGGGGGGGCAGGGGTGGGCACAGCCCACCCAAACGTGCATCCTGCCCACCCAATGAAAGGTAATATCAGTGGTTTTCAACCAGTGGACCACTAGTGGTCCACAAAAGCCGAATAAATAGTGGGCCCTGGTATAAAAAATGTTCAAAAGCACTGCTTCTTATGAAAAACTTTGGGGTTGCCCACCCGCCATTCTTCCAGCCCACCCTAGTAGGGCTGGCTAGATCCTGCCCTGGCTCTGCTGCGCAAGAGCCTTAAATGGAATCCACTCCTGGAACAGAAACGGTGAAGTCACTGTGCAGGTCTACTGGTAGAGAGGGTCCTCATCGTCCTCACTCCTCATTATGTTTGTTTGCTATAAATCGCCAAGCGTTTTACAAAAAGTTCACTGAGATTGAACTTTTTAAAACTCTCGCGCGCGTGCTTGTTTCGTGCACGCGCGCGCGATAAAAATCAGTGACACCGGGCGGAAAACGCACGACGTTAAACGCTCTCTTGAACGGCCGTCGATTTTTGAACTTTTCCGCTAAAAAAACGCCGGCCCCATTGAGAATGAATTAGAGTGGGCGATTTATTCCTCGCCGTCTGTAAGCCCCTTTAGGGTTTACTCAAATGTTTTTTATTTAGTCTAGTTTTAGTCGACGAAAAGTAAAGCGTTTTAGTTTTGATTTTAATACATGAAACCATGATTTTATTTGTCTAGTTTTAGTCAACAAAAACTATTGGCATTTTAGTCTAGTTTTAGTCTGACAATGATTTTAGCCATTCACTAAAGATATTTACATAGATTTTGATAAAAACCCTAACCCTAACCCTAACCCAAATTTTAAGGAATAAATCCAGAAAGGCAACATAAATGAACTTGAATTCAATACTTATTTTGAATCATAACAATTCACACACATTTTGATGGTTGAAAAACAGGTAAAATTAAGCTAACACAACACAAATTTGTACCCTCTCAGGAAAAAGGGGTCTGAAAGAAAAATCATTAACATGGTGAAATACATCTTGATGATGTCATCAGATGTATTTCACCAAGTTAATGATTTTTTCCAGACCTCCATTTTTTAGGAAATACAGAATTGGAGGAACTTTTTATCATTTCCACACAACATCTCTAGGGTATATTAAAGGGGACTCCATCCATTTTCAACATTTTACTATATCATTGATGTACCTGAAAAAAGTTTCCCCATTCTGTGCTCCCAAGAAATGGAGGTCTGAAGAAAGCCACTAACATGGTGAAACATCTTGATGACATCATCAAGATCTATTTCACCATGGTAATGGATTTCTTTAGACACTTCTTTTTTTCCATTTGTACACTCTTTTTCTGAGAGTGTACAAATAGAACCAAATGAACCTGTTATTTGTACAAAAATGTTGAAAATGGTTGGAATTCCCAACCAATGGGTGGAGTTACCCTTTGTGTACTGAACACGTTTTGGTGTTTTAGCTGTTGAAAAATAGCAGATCTACAAGCTCATATCACCACCGGGTGGCACGATATGAGCTTGTAGTACTGCTATTTTTGAAACATTGTGAAAATGTGGTGCAAATCTTTCAATACATTATTTTGGAAGCAAACATTTTAAGTCAAATCTTTGCTTCTGGGGGATCCCTAGAACAACATGTTTTTAGATGAGGTTCTGCAGTTAAATAATAGATATTTCTGGGGGTCCTTCCTATGAAATATTATGTGAAGCATCACTGACACAGAAAGAGATTTTTCCAGAAAAACTAGAATCTCGCGCCAGGGGCTAGAAATTTAGTGTCACAAACTAGAATTTGGTGTCCTGAACTAGAATCTAGTGTCAGGAACTAGAATCTAGTGTCAGAAACTGGAATCTAACTTCAGAAACTACAGTCTACTGAGAGGAACTAGAATCTAGTGTCAGAAACTGGAATGTAACTTCAGAAACCACAGTCTACTGAGAGGAACTAGAATCTAGCATCGTAAACTAGAATCTGATCAGGACACAATTGGTTAATCCCTTATTCCCTTCCATGTTTTCCGTCATCCAGGAGAGTTCTTCAGCGCTCCGGCGGTCACCATCGTGGACACGGTGACTCTACAGAACCTGGGCACGGCCAACCGCGACCGCTACGGCCTGCAGCGCATGTACGGCTCCCTGGGCTGGGGCGTGGCCATGCTGGGCGTCGGCATCTGGATCGACCACACCCACCTGAGGCCGCTGATGGACGGAGACGCCGGCGGCTGCACGCCACCGGAGCAAAGGAACTACCAGATCGCCTTCATCGTGTTCGGCGTGCTGATGGGCGTCGCCCTGGTGGTCGCCACCCAGTTCTACTTCGGAGACGGAGGAGGGGCCTATCGGCAGGTAGGAGGAGGGGGAGGAGGAAGGGGAGGAGGGGGAGGAGCCTATCGGCAGGTAGGAGGAGGGGGAGGAGCCTATCGGCAGGTAGGAGGAGGGGGAGGAGCCTATCGGCAGGTAGGAGGAGGGGGAGGAGCCTATCGGCAGGTAGGAGGAGGGGGAGGAGCCTATCGGCAGGTAGGAGGAGGGGGAGGAGCCTATCGGCAGGTAGGAGGAGGGGGAGGAGCCTATCGGCAGGTAGGAGGAGGGGGAGGAGGGGGAGGAGCCTATCGGCAGGTAGGAGGAGGGGGAGGAGGAGGGGAGGAGTGGGAGGAGGAGCCTACCGGCAGGTAGGAGGAGGGGGAGGAGGAGGGGGAGGAGGAGGGGAGGAGTGGGAGGAGGAGCCTACCGGCAGGTAGGAGGAGGGGGAGGAGGAGGAGTAGCCTATCAGCAGGTAGGGGGAGGGGGAGGAGGAGGGGGAGGAGCTTACTGGCAGGGAGGAGGAGGGGGAGGAGGATGAGCCTATCGGCA
>CM076980.1:2869553-2872053 GCA_039105355.1 Benthosema pterotum
GGAGGAGGGGAAGGGGGAGGAGGAGGAGGGGGAGGAGCCTATCGGCAGGTGGGAGGAGGGGGAGGAGGAGGAGGAGGGGGGAGGAGCCTATCGGCAGGTGGGAGGAGGGGGAGGAGGAGGAGGAGGGGGAGGAGGAGGAGGGGGAGGAGGGGGAGGAGGAGGGGGAGGAGCCTTTCGGCAGGTAGGAGGAGGGGGAGGAGGGGGAGGAGGGGGAGGGGGAGGAGGGGGGGAGGAGGGGGAGGAGCCTACAGGCAGGTAGGAGGAGGGGGAGGAGGGGGAGGGGGGAGGAGGGGAGGAGGAGGAGGAGGAGGAGGGGGGAGGAGGAGGAGGGGAGGAGGAGGAGGAGGGGAGGAGGAGGAGGAGGAGGAGGAGGAGGGGGAGAGTAAACCTCTCCTACCACAAGTAAACCTCTCCTACCAGCCTATCGGCTGGTAGGAGGAGGGGGAGGAGGAGGAGGAGGGGAGGAGGAAGAGGAGGAGGAGGAGGAGGAGGAGGGGGAGGAGGGGGAGGAGCCTATCGGCAGGTAGGAGGAGGGGGAGGAGGGGGAGGAGGAGGAGTAGCCTATCAGCAGGTAGGGGGAGGGGGAGGAGGAGGGGGAGGAGCTTACTGGCAGGGAGGAGGAGGGGGAGGAGGATGAGCCTATCGGCAGGTAGGAGGAGGGGGAGGAGGGGGAGGAGCCTACAGGCAGGGAGGAGGGGGAGGAGGAGGGGAAGGGGGAGGAGGAGGAGGGGGGAGGAGGGGGAGGAGCCTATCGGCAGGTGGGAGGAGGGGGGGGAGGAGGAGGAGGAGGGGGAGGAGGGGGAGGAGGAGGGGGAGGAGCCTATCGGCAGGTAGGAGGAGGGGGAGGAGTGGGAGGAGGGGGAGGAGCCTACAGGCAGGTAGGAGGAGGGGAGGAGGGGGGAGGAGGGGGGGAGGAGGAGGAGGAGGGGGAGGAGCCTACAGGCAGGTAGGAGGGGGGGGGAGGAGGAGGAGGAGGAGGAGGAGGGGAGGAGGGGAGGAGGAGGAGGAGGAGGGGGAGGAGGGGAGGAGGAGGAGGAGGGGGAGGAGGGGGAGGAGGGGGAGGAGGAGGAGGAGGGGGAGGAGGAGGAGGAGGAGTGGGAGGGGGGGAGGGGGAGGAGGAGGAGGGGAAGGAGCCTACCGGCAGGTAGGAGGAGGGGGAGGAGGAAGGGGAGGAGGGGGAGGGAGGAGGAGGAGGAGGGGGAGGAGCCTATCGGCTGGTAGGAGGAGGGGGAGGAGCCTATCGGCAGGTAGGAGGAGGAGGAGGGGGAGGAGGGGGAGGAGGAGGGGGAGGAGGAGGAGGAGGAGGGGAGGAGGAGGAGGAGGAGGAGGAGGAGGAGGGGAGTAAACCTCTCCTACCACAAGTAAACCTCTCCTACCAGCCTATCGGCTGGTAGGAGGAGGGGGAGGAGGAGGAGGAGGGGAGGAGGAAGAGGAGGAGGAGGAGGAGGAGGAGGGGGAGGAGGGGGAGGAGCCTATCGGCAGGTAGGAGGAGGGGGGGAGGAGGGGGAGGAGGAGGAGTAGCCTATCAGCAGGTAGGGGGAGGGGGAGGAGGAGGGGGAGGAGCTTACTGGCAGGGAGGAGGAGGGGGAGGAGGATGAGCCTATCGGCAGGTAGGAGGAGGGGGAGGAGGGGGAGGAGCCTACAGGCAGGGAGGAGGGGGAGGAGGAGGGGAAGGGGGAGGAGGAGGAGGGGGAGGAGGGGGAGGAGCCTATCGGCAGGTGGGAGGAGGGGGAGGAGGAGGAGGAGGGGGAGGAGGGGGAGGAGGAGGGGGAGGAGCCTATCGGCAGGTAGGAGGAGGGGGAGGAGTGGGAGGAGGGGGAGGAGCCTACAGGCAGGTAGGAGGAGGGGGAGGAGGGGGAGGAGGGGGAGGAGGAGGAGGAGGGGGAGGAGCCTACAGGCAGGTAGGAGGAGGGGGAGGAGGAGGAGGAGGAGGAGGAGGGGAGGAGGGGAGGAGGAGGAGGAGGAGGAGGGGGAGGAGGGGAGGAGGAGGAGGAGGAGGGGGAGGAGGGGGAGGAGGGGAGGAGGAGGAGGAGGGGGAGGAGGAGGAGGAGGAGTGGGAGGAGGGGGAGGGGGAGGAGGAGGAGGGGAAGGAGCCTACCGGCAGGTAGGAGGAGGGGGAGGAGGAAGGGGAGGAGGGGGAGGGGGAGGAGGAGGAGGGGGAGGAGCCTATCGGCTGGTAGGAGGAGGGGGAGGAGCCTATCGGCAGGTAGGAGGAGGAGGAGGGGGAGGAGGGGGAGGAGGAGGGGGGGAGGAGGAGGGGGAGGAGCCTATCGGCAGGTAGGAGGAGGGGGAGGAGGGGGAGGAGGGGGAGGAGGAGGAGTAGCCTATCAGCAGGTAGGGGGAGGGGGAGGAGGAGGGGGAGGAGCCTACCGGCAGGTAGGAGGAGGGGGAGGAGGAGGGGGAGGAGCTTACTGGCAGGGAGGAGGAGGGGGAGGAGGAGGGGAGGAGTGGGAGGAGGAGCCTACCGGCAGGTAGGAGGAGGGGGAGGAGGAGGAGTAGC
>CM076980.1:2874553-2879553 GCA_039105355.1 Benthosema pterotum
ATACGTCTTTACCTTCCTGTACTGGCACCTGGGTAGGTAACCCTAACCCCTAAACCCTAAACCCTAAACCCTAACCCCTAAACCCTAAACCCTAACCCTAAACCCTAACCCCTAAACCCTAAACACTAAACCCTAAACACTAACCCTGGTTCATGGGCTTTGGATACGGATACGTCTTTACCTTCCTGTACTGGCACCTGGGTAGGTAACCCTAACCCCTAAACCCTAACCCCTAAACCCTAACCCCTAAACCCTAAACACTAACCCTGGTTCATGGGCTTTGGATATGGATACGTCTTTCTAAGAACTAAGATTCAGTCGCATCTGTACACAACAAAGCGATTTTAAATTAGCATATAAAACTCTATTTAATGCCCTAAAACAACGGGGGTACACAAGGAACAACGGGGGTACACAAAGCCCATTCTAAGAAAAACCTTTGGCACCTTTCGAGAGGTGAAAGAGAGGGATGAAAGACCCCAAATTGTTCTAGTAACCACATATTCAACATTAGGCAAAATAGCTAGCATGAGGATCAAAAGAAACTTTGCAAGAAGGGCAGAAGATCCACTAGAGGGGTACAAAGTAATACACGCCTACAGAAAAAATAAAAACTTAAAAGATTACCTAGTCCACAGCAAACTTAAAGGAACAAACAGAACCCACCTAAAAGCCCAGATTACTTTAAACCCAAACCACTAGTGAAGAATAGATCAACGAAAATCATGATAGGGATAAAACAAAACATTACAGCGTACACAAAAACTGTGTCTATCTAATCACATGCAACAAATGCAAGTTACAATATGTAGGGGAAACCAGAAACACAATAGCGGATAGACTTAACCAACATAGATATAACATAAATTAAAGCTGCAAGCAGCGATTTACGGGCCCTCGATCGTGCAAGTTTCGGGCAAATATCGGCCAATCAGAAAAGGGGACGCGGCTAAGTCACAATGAGCCAAAACATAGTCCAATGATACCACCATTATGTCTCTATGACATAGCATTGAGGAGTTATGGCAGAAAATAGTATCAGCCAATCAGAGGAGGGGGCAGGACTAAGTTACACCAATCAACGTCAGGGACGCGTCAGGGACTCATTACCCAGTCCAACGATACCACCATTATGTCTCTATGACTTAGCATTGAGGAGTTATGGCAGAAAATAGTATCGACCAATCAGGTGCAAGTACAGGGGGCGGATCCCCTCTTCTGATTGGTCGATACCAATCAGGACGTCAGGGACTCATTACGCAGTCCAATGACGCCACCCATATGTCTCTATGACATAGCATTGAGGAGTTATGGCAGGAAATAGTATCAGCCAATCAGAGGAGGGGGCGGGGCTAAGTTACACCAATCAACGCCTGGCATGCATCAGGGACTCATTACCCAGTCCTATGATGCCAGCCATATGTCTCTATGACATAGCATTGAGGAGTTATGGCAGGAAATAGTATCGACCAATCAGGTGCAAGTACAGGGGGCGGGGCCCCTCTTCTGATTGGTCGATACCAATCAGAACGTCAGGGACTCATTACCGGGTCCCATGATGCCAGCCATATGTCTCTATGACATAGCATTGAGGAGTTATGGCAGGAAATAGTATCGACCAATCAGGTGCAAGTACAGGGGGCGGGGCCCCTCTTCTGATTGGTCGATACCAATCAGAACGTCAGGGACTCATTACCGGGTCCCATGATGCCAGCCATATGTCTCTATGACATAGCATTGAGGAGTTATGGCAGGAAATGGTATCGACCAATCAGAGGTGGGGGCGGGGCTAAGTTACACCAATCAACGTCTGGGACGCGTCAGGGACTCATTACCGGGTCCCATGATGCCAGCCATATGTCTCTATGACATAGCATTGAGGAGTTATGGCAGGAAATAGTATCGACCAATCAGGTGCAAGTACCACTTCCTGTTTGGCGGCGAAGTTTGGCGCTCCGCCACGGCGGCGCCGTTTTACGAAAACTCACGATTAGCACAACTTTTCATCGTCAACGTCTTTTCTGCTTGCCGAGCGATTTTTTTTCCGAACGGACCCCCCTGCTCCGACGAGTTAGTCAAAATGCGACATGTGGAAATCACCTAAATTGCACCAAAACGCGGCCTTTATTTTGAAATAACCGACTTCCTGTTCGGTTTCGAACGCGGCACCAAGAGACTTTTTTTTAAGTTGCGACATGATACAGGTGCGTGCCGATTTTCGTGGCTGTACATCAAACCGTATGGTGGGGCTTGAGGCACGAAGTTTTCTAGGGGGCGCTGTTGCACAATTAGGCCACGCCCACTTTTAACAATTTTAAAATACGTAATTTTTCGCCACTAGGAACGTTCGTGCCAATTTTCGCAACTTTTCGTGTACGTTATGCGGCCGAAAAACACGATTTATTTCGGCTAAAGAAGAATAATCCTTACGGTTTCAATAGGGCTTCGCACATGCGTTGCAGTGCTCGGGCCCTAAAAATGCCAAAGAGATGCCGCTAATAGTAGAACATTTTATGGGACATGGAATTGGGGTAATGGAAGTGTGCAGATTAGAATCAAATCAAACATGGACAGAGGGAGAGAGGAAGTTTGCAGAAAAACAATGGATTTTAAAACTTAATACAACATTTCCACAGGGTTTAAACCACTATGAAAGATAATTAAGATTATTTATCTCAGACCTAGTAGACTCCTTCAACAAAGATGGCGAATGCAAACATTCTCTGTATTGTACTCATACATAATGTTGTAAGATACAAAACATTGAAGTCTTTTACCACAAACCTAACCCCTAACCCCTAACCCTGGTTCATGGGCTTTGGATACGGATACGTCTTTACCTTCCTGTACTGGCACCTGGCTAGGTAACCCTAATCCTAAACCCTAACCCCTAACCCCTAACCCTGGTTCATGGGCTTTGGATACGGATACGTCTTTACCTTCCTGTACTGGCACCTGGCTAGGTAACCCTAATCCTAACCCCTAACCCCTAAACCCTAACCCTGGTTCATGGGCTTTGGATACGGATACGTCTTTACCTTCCTCTACTGGCATCTGGCTAGGTAACCCTAACCCCTAAACCCTAACCCCTAAACCCTAACCCCTAACCCCGGTTCATGGGCTTTGGATACGGATACGTCTTTACCTTCCTCTACTGGCATCTGGCTAGGTAACCCTAATCCTAAACCCTAAGCACTAAACCCTAACCACTAACCACTAAACTGTTTAGTGGTTAGTGTTTAGTGGTTAGTGTTTAGTTTAAACCCTAAGCACTAAACCCTAACCACTAAGCACTAAACCCTAACCACTAAGCACTAAACCCTAACCACTAAGCACTAAACACTAACCACTAAACTGTTTAGTGGTTAGTGTTTAGTTTAAACCCTAAGCACTAAACACTAACCACTAAACTGTTTAGTGGTTAGTGTTTAGTGGTTAGTGTTTAGTTTAAACCCTAAGCACTAAACCCTAACCACTAAGCACTAAACCCTAACCACTAAGCACTAAACACTAACCACTAAACTGTTTAGTGTTTAGTGTTTAGTGGTTAGTGTTTAGTGGTTAGTGGTTAGTGGTTAGTGTTTAGTTTAAACCCTAAGCACTAAACTGTTTAGTGGTTAGTGTTTAGTGGTTAGTGTTTAGTTTAAACCCTAAGCACTAAACACTAACCACTAAACTGTTTAGTGTTTAGTGTTTAGTGGTTAGTGTTTAGTGGTTAGTGTTTAGTTTAAACCCTAAGCACTAAACCCTAACCACTAAGCCCTAACCCCTAACCCTGGTTCATGGATCTCCAGGCTTCCACCCACGCTGTGAGATGAGAGCCTCAAAGCCACTGAAAAAGTCGGGACTTCCGGTTAGTTAACTTCTGCTGGATGTCATTTTTCAGCCAATCACGGCGCGGTGCTCCCGAAAATGTATACCCCCCGGAAACATTTTATTTCTCCCTTTGTGTTCGCAAAGCTGTTGTAAAAGTTTAAAAGATGAAATCGTGTGGCTGCTTTGTTCGCACCTTCGAGTTAATTTTCAACAGGACAGGCGTTTTGTGCCATAAAGAGAGTGTGTGACGCCCAGTGTTGTTTATGGTGCGCATGCTGGCTTCGTGCACACACACACACACACACACACACACACACACACACACACACACACATGCTGGCTTGGTGCACACACACACACATGCTGGCTTCGTGCACACACATGCTGGCTTCGTACACACACACACACATGCTGGCTTCGTGCACACACACACACACACACACACACACACACACAACACACACACACCACACACACACACACACACACACATGCTGGCTTGGTGCACACACACAACACATGCTGGCTTCGTACACACACACACACACACATGCTGGCTTCGTGCACACACATGCTGGCTTGGTGCACACACATGCTGGCTTGGTGCACACACACACACATGCTGGCTTGGTGCACACACATGCTGGCTTGGTGCACACACACACACACACATGCTGGCTTGGTGCACACACATGCTGGCTTGGTGCACACACATGCTGGCTTGGTGCACACACACACACACACACACACATGCTGGCTTGGTGCACACACATGCTGGCTTGGTGCACACACATGCTGGCTTGGTGCACACACATGCTGGCTTGGTGCACACACATGCTGGCTTGGTGCACACACATGCTGGCTTGGTGCACACACATGCTGGCTTCGTGCACACACACACACACACATGCTGGCTTGGTGCACACACACACACACACATGCTGGCTTGGTGCACACACATGCTGGCTTGGTGCACACACATGCTGGCTTGGTGCACAGTCTGCACACACATGCTGGCTTCGTGCACAGTCTGCACACACATGCTGGCTTGGTGCACAGTCTGCACACACATGCTAGCTTGGTGCACACACACACACACATGGTTAATGTAAATGTGTCTCCTGTGTTTCACCAGAGGACCTGAAGGGGACCACCACGCTGTTTGGGGTCTGTTCGGTGCTCAG
>CM076980.1:2887053-2904553 GCA_039105355.1 Benthosema pterotum
CCCCAAACGGGACATGTTACATCCGCCCCTGGCTCACACACACACACACACACCACACACACACACACACACACACACACACACACACACACACACACACACACACACACACACACACACACACACACACACACATGCCACCAACCACGAATAACAAACTCCTCATTCAAATGTGAGGCAACAACTACAAACTCAAACTCATTTGATTGTAGTTGATTGACATTTTTATAAGATTGATAAGATTGACATTTTATTTAATAGCCATAGAGCAAGAGGTCTCACCTCTCTAATCTCTGGTGGTCCCCAGGTCTAAGAAAAAGAGTTAAAAAAGACCTGCACATCCAACCCTATTAGGGCAGATGCCGAGCAATAAACCCCAAAATAACAACCAAAATGGTAAAGAAAAGCTCTCACACTGAGGGCTCAGAGTAGAGTTCTCAACGGGCCTGAAAACTGAGGCCCTAACTGATCAGGCCCAAAGCCCGGCCCGGCCCTAACTGGGCTCTAACTGATCAGGCCCAAAGCCCGGCCCGGCCCTAACTGGGCCCTAAGTGATCAGGCCCTAAGCCCGGCCCGACCCTAACTGGGCCCTAAGTGATCAGGCCCTAAGCCCGGCCCGGCCCTAACTGGGCCCTAACTGATCAGGCCCAAAGTGGACCCTAACTGATCAGGCCCTAAGCCCGGCCCGAAGTGGACCCTAACTGATCAGGCCCAAAGCCTGGCCCTAACTGGGCCCTAACTGATCAGGCCCAAAGCCTGGCCCTAACTGGGCCCTAACTGATCAGGCCCAAAGCCTGGCCCTAACTGGGCCCTAACTGATCAGGTCCATAGCCCGGCCCAAAGTGGGCTCTAACTGATCAGGCCCAAAGCCCGGCCCGGCCCGACCAATTAGCATAGTTTTTAGGCCCTACAATGTCGGGTCGGGTCGGTCCTGGTCGGGTTTAGATAGAATTTGAGCACTCTACACTGAGTAAAAGTGAAAATACCAATCTGCACCATCTTCATAAGAGGTAAATACACAGACAGACAAAACACAACTATTATTTTTACCATAATAAAATAATTCAATATATATTGCTTTTTTCATGGAGCTCTAAGTGCGACCCAGCCCAGTGATCTGCATACAGACCCTAAAATATCGGGTCGGGTTCGGGCAGAGTTCGAGAACTCTAGCTCAGATGCTGGACTGGTACCTTTTATTGCACCATAAAGCATGGGTTTTCAACAGGTGGTCCGGGGACCACCAGTGGTCCTTGAGAGGGTTCCAGGTGGTTCCCAGGCTAAATGATGGAAAGTTGGTTAACAAGATGTAACTCCTGAGAATGTAAAAATGAAATTGGGCATTGGGCTAAAATGTCATCAAATGGTGGTCCGTGGCTCAAATGCTGAATAAATAAATGGTGGGCCCTGGTGTCAAAAAGGTTGAAAACCACTACAATAAAAGGTACCAGTCAGCCAGTCAGCATCTGAGCCCTCAGTGTGTGGTCCCCAGGTCTAAGCACAGTGTTTCTGGTTTCTGGTGGTCCCCAGGTCTAAGCACAGTGTTTCTGGTGGTCCCCAGGTCTAAGCACAGTGTTTCTGGTTTCTGGTGGTCCCCAGGTCTAAGCACAGTGTTTCTGGTGGTCCCCAGGTCTAAGCACAGTGTTTCTGGTGGTCCCCAGGTCTAAGCACAGTGTTTCTGGTTTCTGGTGGTCCCCAGGTGTAACATTAACTCTCTGGTGGTCCCCAGGTATAACCCATGCGTCGGTCTGGGCCTCCTGTATCTCCTATCTGAGCGCGGCGGTCCCCCCAGCTCTGAGGACTTCGGCTCAGGGAATCCTCCAAGGTCTCCACCTGGGTCTGGGCAGGGGCTGTGGAGCCATGGTGGGGGGGGTCCTGGTCAACTACTTTGGTGAGTCCTCTAGACAGGGGCTGTGGAGCCATGGTGGGGGGGTCCTGGTCAACTACTTTGGTGAGTCCTCTAGACAGGGGCTGTGGAGCCATGGTGGGGGGGTCCTGGGGGGGGTCCTGGGGGGTCCTGGGTTAGGGCTGTGGAGCCATGGTGGGGGGGTCCTGGTCAACTACTTTGGTGAGTCCTCTAGACAGGGGCTGTGGAGCCATGGTGGGGGGGTCCTGGTCAACTACTTTGGTGAGTCCTCTAGACAGGGGCTGTGGAGCCATGGTGGGGGGGTCCTGGGGGGGGTCCTGGGGGGTCCTGGGTTAGGGCTGTGGAGCCATGGTGGGGGGGGTCCTGGGGGGTCCTGGGTTAGGGCTGTGGAGCCATGGTGGGGGGGGGGGGGTCCTGGGGGTCCTGGGTTAGGGCTGTGGAGCCATGGTGGGGGGGTCCTGGGGGGTCCTGGGGGGTCCTGGGTTAGGGCTGTGGAGCCATGGTGGGGGGGGTCCTGGGGGGTCTGGGTTAGGGCTGTGGAGCCATGGTGGGGGGGTCCTGGGGGGTCCTGGGGGTCCTGGGGGGTCCTGGGTTAGGGCTGTGGAGCCATGGTGGGGGGGTCCTGGGGGGTCCTGGGTTAGGGCTGTGGAGCCATGGTGGGGGGGGTCCTGGTCAACTACTTTGGTGAGTCCTCTAGACAGGGGCTGTGGAGCCATGGTGGGGGGGTCCTGGGGGGGGTCCTGGGGGGTCCTGGGTTAGGGCTGTGGAGCCATGGTGGGGGGGTCCTGGGGGGGGTCCTGGGTTAGGGCTGTGGAGCCATGGTGGGGGGGGTCCTGGGGGGTCCTGGGGGGTCCTGGGTTAGGGCTGTGGAGCCATGGTGGGGGGGTCCTGGGGGGTCCTGGGTTAGGGCTGTGGAGCCATGGTGGTGGGGGGGGGGTCCTGGTCAACTACTTTGGTGAGTCCTCTAGACAGGGGCTGTGGAGCCATGGTGGGGGGGTCCTGGGGGGGGTCCTGGGGGGTCCTGGGTTAGGGCTGTGGAGCCATGGTGGGGGGGTCCTGGGGGGTCCTGGGTTAGGGCTGTGGAGCCATGGTGGGGGGGTCCTGGTCAACTACTTTGGTGAGTCCTCTAGACAGGGGCTGTGGAGCCATGGTGGGGGGGGTCCTGGGGGGTCCTGGGTTAGGGCTGTGGAGCCATGGTGGGGGGGTCCTGGTCAACTACTTTGGTGAGTCCTCTAGACAGGGGCTGTGGAGCCATGGTGGGGGGGTCCTGGGGGGTCCTGGGGGGTCCTGGTCAACTACTTTGGTGAGTCCTCTAGACAGGGGCTGTGGAGCCATGGTGGGGGGTCCTGGGGGGTCCTGGGGGGTCCTGGTCAACTACTTTGGTGAGTCCTCTAGACAGGGGCTGTGGAGCCATGGTGGGGGGGGTCCTGGTCAACTACTTTGGTGAGTCCTCTAGACAGGGGCTGTGGAGCCATGGTGGGGGGGTCCTGGGGGGGTCCTGGGGGGTCCTGGGTTAGGGCTGTGGAGCCATGGTGGGGGGGTCCTGGGGGTCCTGGGTTAGGGCTGTGGAGCCATGGTGGGGGGGTCCTGGTCAACTACTTTGGTGAGTCCTCTAGACAGGGGCTGTGGAGCCATGGTGGGGGGGGGTCCTGGGGGGTCCTGGGTTAGGGCTGTGGAGCCATGGTGGGGGGGTCCTGGTCAACTACTTTGGTGAGTCCTCTAGACAGGGGCTGTGGAGCCATGGTGGGGGGGTCCTGGGGGGTCCTGGGTTAGGGCTGTGGAGCCATGGTGGGGGGGGTCCTGGTCAACTACTTTGGTGAGTCCTCTAGACAGGGGCTGTGGAGCCATGGTGGGGGGGGTCCTGGTCAACTACTTTGGTGAGTCCTCTAGACAGGGGCTGTGGAGCCATGGTGGGGGGGTCCTGGTCAACTACTTTGGTGAGTCCTCTAGACAGGGGCTGTGGAGCCATGGTGGGGGGGGGTCCTGGTCAACTACTTTGGTGAGTCCTCTAGACAGGGGCTGTGGAGCCATGGTGGGGGGGTCCTGGTCAACTACTTTGGTGAGTCCTCTAGACAGGGGCTGTGGAGCCATGGTGGGGGGGTCCTGGGGGGTCCTGGGGGGTCCTGGGTTAGGGCTGTGGAGCCATGGTGGGGGGGGTCCTGGGGGGGGTCCTGGGTTAGGGCTGTGGAGCCATGGTGGGGGGGTCCTGCATGGTCAACTACTTTGGTGAGTCCTCTAGGTCTGGACAGGGGCTGTGGAGCCATGGTGGGGGGTCCTGGGGGGTCCTGGGGGGTCCTGGGTTAGGGCTGTGGAGCCATGGTGGGGGGGTCCTGGGGGGTCCTGGGTTAGGGCTGTGGAGCCATGGTGGGGGGGGTCCTGGTCAACTACTTTGGTGAGTCTGTGGAGCCATGGTGGGGGGGGTCCTGGTCAACTACTTTGGTGAGTCTGTGGAGCCATGGTGGGGGGGGTCCTGGTCAACTACTTTGGTGAGTCCTCTAGACAGGGGCTGTGGAGCCATGGTGGGGGGGTCCTGGGGGGTCCTGGGTTAGGGCTGTGGAGCATGGTGGGGGGGGTCCTGGGGGGTCCTGGGTTAGGGCTGTGGAGCCATGGTGGGGGGGGTCCTGGGGGGTCCTGGGTTAGGGCTGTGGAGCCATGGTGGGGGGGTCCTGGGGGGTCCTGGGGGGTCCTGGGTTAGGGCTGTGGAGCCATGGTGGGGGGGTCCTGGGGGGTCCTGGGGGGTCCTGGGTTAGGGCTGTGGAGCCATGGTGGGGGGGTCCTGGGGGGTCCTGGGGGGTCCTGGGTTAGGGCTGTGGAGCCATGGTGGGGGGGTCCTGGGGGGTCCTGGGGGGTCCTGGGTTAGGGCTGTGGAGCCATGGTGGGGGGGTCCTGGGGGGTCCTGGGGGGTCCTGGGTTAGGGCTGTGGAGCCATGGTGGGGGGGTCCTGGGGGGTCCTGGGGGGTCCTGGGTTAGGGCTGTGGAGCCATGGTGGGGGGGGGTCCTGGGTTAGGGCTGTGGAGCCATGGTGGGGGGGTCCTGGGGGGTCCTGGGGGGTCCTGGGTTAGGGCTGTGGAGCCATGGTGGGGGGGTCCTGGGGGGTCCTGGGGGGTCCTGGGTTAGGGCTGTGGAGCCATGGTGGGGGGGGTCCTGGTCAACTACTTTGGTGAGTCACATCCGCTGCCGGCGCATCTTCCTCGTTTTCTCCCCATTGCCACGGCTCAAGCCAGTGAAATCGGTAAAAACCCTTATTTTGAAGCGCCAGATCACCTAAACAGGAGGGGGGTGCCGTCATGCTTATTTCTGGTGTCTTGACTAACCTGTCCTCTGACGATCTGAGCAAAAAGTTCCGGGTCAAAAGTCAGGAAGTGACGTCTAGCCCTAGTTGATTTACCCATGCGCAAACGACATTCAGCGCTGGAATCCGAGGAGAGGCTTTTGAATGCATTGGATTGAATGGGTGTGAATGGGACAAACAAAACAAGTTGTCGCGGAAATTCTGTCCCAAATGAAAGTCAGCAACGGGATCTTTATCAGACGATGCGCTGGGACTAATAGTTGGATTAAAGAATGAAATCTACATTTCGGCGTTATCTGCGCCGTCGTCGTTACCGGCAAACGGGACCGAGCACGACGCGAGTGTACAAATGGAACCAAATGGACCCGCTAGGGTCCATTTGGTTCACATTTGTACACTCTCAGAAAAAAATTGAAAATGTGTGGGATCCCTTTTTAAGATGATTCCTAAATAAGAGTCATAATCCGATGAATTAATGAATCAGTTAAATAATCGGCGATTGAATTGCTTATGAAAATAATCGTTAGTTTCAGCCCTACTAAAGAGGAAGAATGTTTTGGAATCTGAATGAAAACTAGCTAAGCTTTGACGACTAAAACTAAGACTAAATATTTGAACCAGACTAAAACTAAGACTAAATATTTGAACCAGACTAAACCAGACTAAAACTAAGACTAAATATTTGAACCAGCTGCTTCACAATTTATCGAAATCAAATTGAAATCGAGGTTTCAGAAATTGGACAATGTAAAAAAAAAATCTAAATCGAAAATGGAGATTTCCCTTTACTTTCACATTTAGGGTAGAACTGTGTCACACTGGCTCATGGCCTACCGTAAGGCCCCCTTCACACTGGCTCATGGCCTACCGTAAGGCCCCCTTCACACTGGCTCATGGCCTACCGTAAGGCCCCCTTCACCGTCATTATTTAGGTAGTACCAGTGTTGTAGTGGGACTTTTAGAAGTGTACACTTTGTACACTCTCAGAAAAAGGAAACTCATTAACATGGTGAAACACATCTTGATGATGTCATCAAGATGTATTTCACCATGCTAATGATTTTTTTCAGACCTCCATTTCTAGGAAACACAGAATAGAGGAACTTTTTTACCGTGTCCACACAACATCTCTAAGGTATATTAATGACAAAATATTGAAAATGAGTGGAATTCCCCTTTAAGATACTTGCATTTGCAAGCGCATTTGCATGCACTTGCACAAAACACACAGACACACTATTAAAATAAGTATAGCATATTGAGAAAGATTGTTCACAATGCCTAATTGTTTCCATGATTTAAATGACAAAACAAAAAGCATAGGCCTACTTTTGCCCCAAAAATATTTTAGATGTGAGAAGTGGAGGGACGCCGTCCCCCTGCGTCCCCCTGACACTACACCCCTGTATATAAAATATTTTAGATGTGAGAAGTGGAGGGACGACGTCCCCCCGCGTCCCCCTGACACTACACCCCTGTATATAAAATATTTTAGATGTGAGAAGTGGAGGGACGCCGTCCCCCCGCGTCCCCCTGACACTACACCCCTGTATATAAAATATTTTAGATGTGAGAAGTGGAGGGACGCCGTCCCCCCGCGTCCCCCTGACACTACACCCCTGTATATAAAATATTTTAGATGTGAGAAGTGGAGGGACGCCGTCCCCCCGCGTCCCCCCGCGTCCCCCTGACACTACACCCCTGTATATAAAATATTTTAGATGTGAGAAGTGGAGGGACGCCGTCCCCCCGCGTCCCCCTGACACTACACCCCTGTATATAAAATATTTTAGATGTGAGAAGTGGAGGGACGCCGTCCCCCCGCGTCCCCCTGACACTACACCCCTGTATATAAAATATTTTAGATGTGAGAAGTGGAGGGACGCCGTCCCCCCGCGTCCCCCTGACACTACACCCCTGTATATAAAATATTTTAGATGTGAGAAGTGGAGGGACACCGTCCCCCCGCGTCCCCCTGACACTACACCCCTGTATATAAAATATTTTAGATGTGAGAAGTGGAGGGACGCCGTTCCCCCGCGTCCCCCTGACACTACACCCCTGTATATAAAATATTTTAGATGTGAGAAGTGGAGGGACGCCGCCCCCCGCGTCCCCCCTCCACTACACCCCTGTATATAAAATATTTTAGATGTGAGAAGTGGAGGGACGCCGTCCCCCCGCGTCCCCCCGCGTCCCCCCGCGTCCCCCTGACACTACACCCCTGGGTAGTACACACACATTTTGAAAGTCTTCGACAGAGTTAAATTGAGCAGCACCAACAGCAGAAAACTCCGAGTCAGACCTTTAGCTTTATGCATGCTGCGTGTCTGTTGCAACTTCAACAACAACTGATGTTATTATTGATGCTTTACTCGACTAATAAAAGTCCTGTAACTGAAAATACCATTTTCTCCTGCCACCCCCCCCTCCCCATTTGGGAAATGTTACATCCGCCCTGGATACAGATTAAAAACACATAAAAAACAAACTGAAATGTCAGGACAGGAGAACCAGAACAAGACACAAGTCATGTTATATTGGTTTGCATGAAAATAGTAGATCTACAATTCTGTTGTAATATTCCTTAATTCTGAAAGAGCTTAAACTCTTCTCAGAGTACATTTTCATTCCAACTATGTCTACTGTAGCTTTTTAAATCTGACACAACCCTGACCTCTACTGGTGGATTTTATTGACAATCTCAAGCAAGTTTTTTTTCCACTACAATGAACTAGTGATGGAGAGTAATCAATAATAAACCAATAATAAACAATGAACTAGTGATGGAGAGTAATCAATAATAAACCAATAATAAACAATGAACTAGTGATGGAGAGTAATCAATAATAAACCAATAATAACCAGAGTAACTCATTATAAACCTAATGAACTGATAATTAACAGAGGTGTAGAGTAACTCATTATAAACCTAATAATTAACAGAGGTGTAGAGTAACTCATTATAAACCTAATGAACTGATAATTAACTAGAGGTGGAGAGTAACTCATTATAAACCTAATGAACTGATAATTAACTAGAGGTGGAGAGTAACTCATTATAAACCTAATGAACTGATAATTAACTAGAGGTGGAGAGTAACTCATTATAAACCTAATGAACTGATAATTAACTAGAGGTGGAGAGTAACTCATTATAAACCTAATGAACTGATAATTAACTAGAGGTGGAGAGTACCTCATTATAAACCTAATAAACTGATAATTAACTAGAGGTGTAGAGTAACTAATAACTAGAATGAATGAATTCCAATGATATTGTAATCTGCGATCAAGATGCTAGCCCTGAGTTGTGACCTCTGTGACCTCTGACCCTCACTGTGTGACCTCTGTGACCTCTGACCCTCACTGTGTGACCTCTGTGACCTCTGACCCTTGCTGTGTGACCTCTGTGACCTCTGACCCTCGCTGTGTGACCTCTGTGACCTCTGACCCTCACTGTGTGACCTCTGTGACCTCTGACCCTTGCTGTGTGACCTCTGTGACCTCTGTGACCTCTGACCCTTGCTGTGTGACCTCTGTGACCTCTGACCCTCACTGTGTGACCTCTGTGACCTCAAGACCATCACTGTGTGACCTCTGTGACCTCAAGACCATCACTGTGTGACCTCTGTGACCTCAAGACCATCACTGTGTGACCTCTGTGACCTCTGACCCTCACTGTGTGACCTCTGACCATCGCTGTATGACCTCTGTGACCTCTGACCCTCGCTGTGTGACCTCTGACCCTCTGACCCTCGCTGTGTGACCTCTGACCCTCTGACCCTCACTGTGTGACCTCTGTGACTTTTGACCCTCGCTGTATGACCTCTGACCCTCTGACCCTCGCTGTGTGACCTCTAGGGGCAGCAGAGACGTTCCGCGGCATCGGTATGACATCTCTGGTCATCCTGCTGATCTTCGCCTTCATCCAGTGTCTGTCTGGAGAGAGAGAGGAGAGAGGTACACACACACACACACGCACACACGCACACACACACACACACACACACACACACACACACACACACACACACACACACACGCGCACACACACACACGCACACACACACATACTTGTTTTTGCTACATGGTGGGGACGCATGACTGTATCCTCCCATGTGGGGACACCCCTTTCTAGACATGCTACAGCCCTGAAAAAAATCAGGTATGATCAGAAAAAAATCAGGAACAAGAATATAACGTTCAATTAGCAAAATTCAATACTTTTTTTTCCCCAGATCCGTCTGGGTCCTCCCATGTGGGGACGTCATATATTACTATCTTCGTGGGGACACACTGTCAGATACATCTTCCTGGGGACACCATAACACACTTTCAGATTATAGACTTCCTGGGGACACCATAACACACTTTCAGATATTACCATCTGTGTGGGGACACAATTGTAAATGCAGTACACATTACATGTATACACTACATGCAATGTACCAGCCTATACTCATTGGGAGGAATTAAGAATTCAGTGTCATGCTCAAGGACACTTTGACTTCAACTCTGAGGGAGTTAAGCTACAACTGAGCTCAGGGACTTTTGTCAATGGAGGTGGAGACAGCTGATATTCTCTGTAGATTGGGGATCTACAGACCCTATCCAACACTGAACCCTCACTGAAAGCCATTCAAAGGTATCTTGGTGCAAAACAGCATGTAGGAGTGTGGAAGAGAAGCTGAAGATGTTCGGACCATCTTTGAAAAAATTACAACCAATAGCTTTCTTCACTAATGTGTTCTGATAGGTGTATAGAATCACCTCTCAATGAGTGCAAGCCCAAATCTCTGGAGAGCCAATCAAGATTATGGAGCACAAAGTGCTTGGGTGAAAAATAAAGTCTAAAATGAACAAGTCTAAAATAAGTCTAAAATGAACTTGTGGGGCGTCTAACTAGGGGATTTTCAGGGGTGCAGAATCCATTCCAAACCTCATTTTTGGAGTAAAAAATGTAAACTAGAGGATTATTGTATTGGTGAATTGCTTCTATTAAATATAATAAGACAAGAGTGTACACCGACTGTGCCCAAGCTCAGTGGGATACACTGTCTGCATTTGGGAACTTAAGGAGCACCGAGGGCATGGGTGGAAAAATAAGGGGAAAATGAAAAGATAAAAATTAACTTGTAAACTAGGTGTTTCACGGGTGTTGAATCCATTGCAAACATTAGTTTTGAGTAAAGACCAAGTCATTTTCCATAAGAACATAAATTATTACATACTTTTAAACTAAGAAATGCGCAGGATTGATGTAACCTGGTGTCAGTCATACACAGCCTTGATGAAACCTGGTGTCAGTTTGGGCAATAACCAAGTCTATTATAAAACTATTAACTGTAATACAAGTATAACTGCTGAGCCAGTCAACATATGTAATCCTTTCTTTTATTGGCATGTTGCTGCTACTCATTTTAGAAACCAAGTATTACTTTGCATCAACAAGGACAGTGTTTAATAGTCACTAATCACATCCAACAACTCGGCCTGTTTAACTTGTTCAATTGCTGCGCCTTGTAAAATACCAGAATGCTTAAATTGTTTTAAAGGATTCAACTTTAGCCTATATTTGTAGTTTGAAACCAGCATGAACTCACCTATTAACAGAAGCAGAATTTTCCTATTAAACAGATCTCAACAATTGCAAAGCTTGGTGCAGTTTATCAGTAGACATGAGCTTCATACATAATATATTGCAAGTTGATGTCTTGCATGGTTTCCTCCAGCATTGGTGCATAAATGGGTGAATGCAATACAAAATCTACGTAGATAGTCTTACATAAAGGCGCAAATGCACCAGTTATGCATTCTTGTTTGCATTGTGCTCTATTTATGACCCTTTGAATTATGGACTGTACAGTCCTATGGTCAATTCTGCTGGCAACATATTATGTTATATGCTGCACATTGGAATGTCTGGATGCAGACAGTCACTTCTGTAAAGACTGAAGCACCAAATCATATTGGAGGTGAAAGGAACCTGTCGTTATTGACAGAGTGAGCACAAGTTAAGCAATCAGTGTGTGGTCGGTTGTAGGCCATGGCCTACTTGTGTGCAAGTTTTCACTCTACTGAGTGCTGATCTAGTTTCAATTAGGAAAATAGGCTGGATCATAAAAAGGACAATATACACAAATGGACATGAAAAGACAGACTCAAAGTTGAATGCATTAATGCCAAATAGAAAACAGCAGATACTTAACTTATGTAAAGTATTGGTAACGCATATATTGGGTGTAATGTTTGGGATTAGAACTTAATTCAAGAAAATGGATTGTAATATTATAGTAACTAGAGCGATGCAATTTGCAATTGTAAAGTGATCCTGGGACTTTGTTAAAGGGCGCCTAAAAGGTTATTCTAGAGGAAGAGGAATTTTGAAGTAATGGTGACACTGCACCACTGGTTTAGGCGTAATGGTAATGGTGATGTAAAGTAGCATGCCGAAACAAGTTTACTCTCTGAGAATAATAAAGTCCCAGGATAACAAGACAAGAGTCTTGTTGCCCTTCAGACAACCACACTAATAAATAGTGGGATGTGCCAACCCCCACGACAATCACTATACAGAGAGGGAACCCAAGGGATGTGAGTCTTGTTAAAAATCTTTAAAACTGGTCAAATCATATTTTAAAAAAGGCCTTTTTCCCCAGCACTGAATCTCACTCCAATCTTTCATCCATAGATTTGCAGCCCTGAACACAACAGTTACCATGTAACCACTGAAGAACTGTTACTGTTTATTATTACTGTTTATTTATACGTGACCAAAATGGTTCCCCCTTGGTGTTATATGGCACCTTTGTGGGACAATGCTAAAGCATTCATTCCTCCATATATCAGGTAAGTGGCAGAGCTGTCTGCAGAAAATTATCAGTGGTGTGGCATTCATGATTTCAACGCAAAAATTGGAGAAAGGGCTACATGTATGTGTTCCAATTATACAGCAAATAAAGACATTATACTCAACAGAGCAAATGAACATATAGTCATGAAACATGATCGCACCCACAACAACAACAACACAATGAACACATTAACACAATGAGCAATTCCACAGGAAAGGAGGGAGGGATAGAGAGAGAACTTTTGTTATACAACCATTAACCACCAACAAATAGTTGAGAATATAGGCATATAGTGTCTATACAACCAGTAACCACTAACAAATAGTTGAGCATATACCTGTAGGAATATAGTGTCTATACAACCACTCACCACCAACAAATAGTTCAGAATATACAATAGGCATTTAGTATCTATACAGCCATTAATCACCAACACATAGTAAAAGTATGAACTAGAGGATGCTGCTGCTGATTATAAACAAACACAGGAAGCTTTGTATTCTACAGCCTGTACTTATTATATAGTATTTAGGCTGTATGGGTCTATAGAATATAACAATGTTTCATTTCTGATGTTTTGACGTGTAAAGATATTTACATCTAGATATTTTCCTACCCAGGAATCATAGTACCCTGTCCCAACATAAATACCTCCTTAGATGGAGACTTATACTTTATATTTGTGCTTATGTTGCAATTAAAAGTAGCAAACATTTTGCTCATGTGACCTTTGCCAGTGCTATGCTACTAATTCTGTACATATTTTAAATATATGTACAAATGCCAATGTATTATAACTAAGTAACTTACGGGAAGTGAGGGGAAACATGCTGTATAATGTATGTTGTACAAGACAATAGTCATCCTCTAAAATGTAAAAAATAAAAATACCTAGAGAACCAATAACTTATTTTCAAATCAAATTAAAGGAACTGCAACTTAAATATGTATTTACATTAAAACCATTCAAAACACATATAGATCACAGCATTGGGCAGACTATGTGTGTTTAATCAGCCTTTAGTAGGGATCAATGCAAACTACCACTGGTGTTCTCTGAAGGTTATCCTATTATGTTGCATGGTCAAAAAAAACTTTGGGAAGTGGTGGGGAATGTCTATCCCATTGTTAATGGCGGGTGAGAATTGGTTAGGCCAGGTGTGTAACCCTACTGGATGGATGAGACAACCAATTTGCATGAGGCCCTTTTAGTATGATAAGTTGAGTGCTTACAACCGATACTCCTGCAGTGTCGTGTGCAACATGTATGGAAATCCTTTACCTTTGAGATGTTGCTAAGCATTTCAACTTGAATGCAAACTATTGAGTCAGTCCTGGAACAATAAGAAATTAGCAAATTCCACCAAACAACCATTCACACTGTCTGCTGTCCATTCACTCTCAGCCTGACTGATCAGAATGTGTGAAGCTCATCACCAGAGGACACCTGTATTGATCTATACTGTACAAGTTTTCCAACCGATTTGCATATGCTCCTATTATGCCAAGTAAGTAGAGTGCATGTAGCTCTGGTCCAGAGCTCTGCTGCTTCTGAGTCTGACTTGCATCGGAGCTCTGCTCTTCTCTTCTGTGCAATCGGCCATTAATCCACCTGACCAGCCTCTCTTCTCTAGTGGATATATAAAGAACGTTGTACCTACTCACCAAAATAAATACGTCTTGTGTCATTAGAAAGCCTATTTACCTTAGTGGAAACACTCTGAGCCCCCCACCACACGGATGAACTGGACTTTTTGGACAGAATGCCATTTTTTTATTTTATTATTATTTTTTTTGCCAGAATGTGATTTTCACTGAAGGATAGATATTGGCAGAGGGCGCAAATCCTGGTTGTTTTTCCAGTGAAAAACGTCCTGGCCAAAAAGTCCATTTTATCTGTGTGGTGGGAGCTCAGAGTGTTTCCACTAAGGTAAGTAGGCTTTCTAATGGCACAAGACGTGTTTATTTTGATGAGTAGTTAAAACGTTCTTTATATATCCACTAGAGAAGAGAGGCTGGTCGGGTGGAGTAATGGCCGATTGCACGGAGAAGAGCAGAGCTCCAATGCTAGTCAGGCTCAGAAGCAGTGGAGCTCTGGACCAGAGCTAGCTGGACCAGAGCTAGAGTGCATGTAGAGTAGGCTATTATATGTGTGAATGGAGTGGAATATTTATGTAGTATAGGGAATCGTTTGACCAGGACATAATAAAACTAGACATACAGAACGTGTTAAAAGACACATGCACACAACATCTTACATTCTAGCTTAGTGAAGTGTTGATTTTGTCATTTCTGAAACACTTGTACAGCAGAGGTGTCACCATAGTAGTGCAGCTGGAATTGTACCTTATAAGCTAGATAGTACCACTTAATAGGAAGTATGGACTGTCCAAGACAGTAGCCTAAATTTAACAGTGCATACAGTAGTGCAAATAGTCAAATATTTCAATGAGTTCATGCCAAAACAAAAGCCTACAATCAGGTAACAATGCCGTGTCATAGGCGTGCCATGCTGGTGGGCAAGCTGAACCATAATTGAATACCATTCAATTATGGTTCAGCTTGCCCACCAGCATGAATGACAATTCACATGTTTTTAATTTGTAAATTTATGCTCATTTGCAGACTGAAGTTTGCATGGAAAGCTAATGAAAGATGAGACTCAACATACCATAAGGACAAGATTAACAATAAAAATAGACCTACCTTGTCTGTCATTTTTTCTATTATCATTGGTAGCCTATTAATGTTTAAGTTAACTTTGTTCAGTGAAAATAACCAACCTGCAAGCTCACAACTTAACAATAGAAACCTTATAGATTGTATACATCTGTATCTGGGTTTATTCCGTGGTTTTCAACCTTTTTCATACCAGGGCACACTATTTGTTCAGCATTTGAACCACAGACCACCATTTGATAACATTTTAGCCTGACAGTCAAACATACAAACAAACATCAATGGCAAGTGGTGCATTTATACTGTATAGCACCTTTATCCAAGGTGCTTTACAAGTAGATCCTAATTACCAATAACACACCAATGGCAGCAGAACAGCACATCGTAATCAGTTAAGGGTTAAGTGTCTTGCTCGGAGAAACAACAACACTAACTCTGGGGGATCCTGGGTTCGAACCGGCAACCCTGAGTAAGACCAGAGTTAAGAGGCATAAAGAAGGGTGGAAAAAACACCCTTCACCCATCACTCAGTACGATGGCATCAAGGTCCACCAAATTACATTTGAATCAACTAAATCAATCTGTAGATTTGTTGACTACAACTAGACTAACACTTGTGACTCAAATGTGACTGAAACTAAATCTCTTCTGAAAACTGTTCTTGCCATAACACTCCACCTCAACTAATGTGCAATTTAAACAGCCATTTGGAAATAGCTGATCTAAAAGATAACAAACACAAATCTATACACATGGCCACTTTCACAACAAGTGCTGTTTGTAAACATGTGCAGTCACTGGAATCCGCTTTGATGTTGCAAACAATGCAAAGCTGCAGTAGTTCGGAGCGCTGATGCTGTTAAATATTTTAATCATTTTCTTGCTGCATCCACTCATACAGTGTGAACACAGCAGTTCATTCACCCTTAGCAAGTGTGAAATCACTCAATACAATGAGTCAATGTCCACCAAAATACATTTGAATCAACTAAATCAACTGTAGATTTGTTGAATCTACAGTTGATATCAACAACTGTAAGCTTTAGTGTCATCCACTCAGTTATCAGTTATTGTATTCAATTGTGCTTAAATTGTACTGTAAATCTACAGTCTCTAAAAGGGGAATTCCACCAATTTTCACGATTTCTTTCTGTGTAGGCTACAAATGGAACCAAATGAACCTCAATGGGTCCATTGGGTTCCATTAATACACTCTGAGGAAAATACATACGCAGAAAAATCATTAACATGATGAAACACGTTGATGGTGTCATCAAGTTGTGTTTCACCATGCTAATGATTTTCTTCAGACCATTCCTAGGAAACACAGAATGGGGGAACTTTTTTACTGTGTCCACACAACATTTCTAAGGTATATTAATGACAGTAACACATTTAAAATGTGTGGAATTCCCCTTTAACTTAAAAGAAAAAAGCAGCAAGACCACTGACTGCAGTGTCAGTCCACAAAGAGTTTTGGCTGGCCCAAAATCTGATCATATAGCCTATGTGAGCAATTCTGCAGAGACGATCTGTACATCCATGTGTGAGCTTTGACTAATTGTTTGAAACAAGAAGCCTAATAAAATCTTTTTTTTGTCTAATGTCCACACATGACACATCTGACATTACATAGCCTACCTGACTGGCTTCACTTCAAGATCAAACTCACAACAACAACATACAACTGGCTGCACAACTCAGCCACACCAGAGAGAGTACACACAAACTTGTTCAGTTGAAGTGGTCAGTCCTATGGAGGCTTTTCTACATAGGATTCTAGTGAGAACGGGGACAGCATATAGGTAAAAGTCCTGGACCCAAAGTAGGCTGATTTTTTTTTTTTTTGCTCTTCTGGGATGTAGGCACACTACCTGTAGACAATCTGTGCAAATATGATGTAAAAATAAGCATCAGGTAAAAAATGGCAAAGTATTGACAACTTTTAGTTTAGGTGTTTTTTGCTTAGGTGTTGAGTAGCTTCATGGATCAATTTCATGACCTTTGCAGAAAAGTAAATCTCAGGACAATCCATTTCATAAGGGGACATCATAAAGTTATGAAAAAACGGTATCCCGTTTTGTTATACCCCAGGGAGGGGTACCTCAAAAACTAAGCCTCTTTTTGAGCGTTTGTTGCTCCACTAATTTGGGCTGCATGCAAACATCAGCTCAGCGCTAAGTTTACTTGGGGAATCAGAATCCCCAAGAAAATAGTTGTGTGATAAAACTGAGCTCAGAGCGTTGAGGAGGAGGAGGGGGGGCGGCGTGCAGTGTTTACAGACAGAACAAAAGAGGCTCGTTAAGAGAACAATAGACGGCCATTAAGGGCCATCAACGCAGCGGCTCACACTATTAACCCTTAGGCTACTCTCCAAAGAAAGTCTTGAAAACAGCGTGATTCTTCTCGGATTCAACACACTAATTTAACTCACTTCATCTCTGTAATCTAGTCTACGCTATAAATATAGTTTCTCATTGTCACTGGGAAATATATACTGGCTTCTCCCACATGCCCTGAATACAGCATTAATACAACATATTTCCAAATCCATAATGTAATAATACTAGATGACTCTGTTCCTAACCGCGGCGGCAGCTCTGATCAGACTCGTGCTGTCTGCACCCCCCTCATCCTCTAAAATAAAAATAATCCTCATCCTCTAAAATAAAAATCGTGGATGTTCTTTCTACTCCCCTGAAGTGTGACTGGCATCAGCATGCATTACACCAGTCATAATAGAATCCAGGCACGGCTGTCCTTTCCCTGATTCTGTTGCGATCGCGCAAGAAGCAGGGCCGGATC
>CM076980.1:2909553-2977053 GCA_039105355.1 Benthosema pterotum
CTGAAAACATGTTGTTCTAGTGATCCCCCAGAAGCAAAGATTTGAGTTAAAATGTTTGCATTTAAAATAATGTAGCCACATTTTCACAATTTTTGCAAAAAAAGAAAAGAAAAATCCGAGCTACAAGCTCACAGTGCGCTATGAGCTTGTAGCTCTGATCTTTTTCAACAGCTAAAGTATAACAATGCTTAGAAGTGCAGAAAGGGTTAAAGGGGCACTCCACCCATTTTCAACATTTTTAATATGTTATGTTATTAATAATATACCTTAGAGATGCTGTGTGGACATGATAAAAGGTTCCCCCAATTCTGTATTTCCTAAAAATGGAGGTCTGAAAAAAATCATTAACATGGTGAAATACATCTGATGACATCATCAAGATGTATTTCACCATGTTAATGTTTTTTCTTTCAGACCCCTTTTTCCTGAGAGGGTACAAAATTTGTGTCAGGGTCCTCATGTCTCCCAGGCCGTTTTCCTTTTAGAACCATCTAAAGTATTTTTTTCGCTTTCTGGCTAAAATCTTTTTTAATCATATTAAAAAAGTAGGAACTTTGATCTTACTACTAAAAACGATTTTAGCAAAAAAAAAAAAAAAAAAAAAAAAAAAAAAAAAAGAGAAAAACCTCTAAAAGGAAAACAGCCTTGGGAGACATGAGGACCAAAGTACCAGACCCTGACACAAATGAAAACTTTGAAAATGCGTATGGGAATTCCACTTTAAAAGCTGTTAAAAAAAAAGCTGCTAAATGCCGTGTCCCTGTTGTGCTGCTAAATGCTGTGTCCCCATTGTGCACCCAACCAGGAGGAGCAGGAGGAATGGTCGCGGCCGGCCTGGGGTCTGAGCGGGTCGCCCTGGGTCACCCTGACATACACCCTGATTAAACTACGAGAAACTGTCATGATGAGCAGGAAGAATACTGCAGAAACACAACCTCTACAGGTAGCTGTGTGTGTGTGTGTGTGTGTGTGTGTGTGTGTGTGTGTGTGTGTGTGTGTGTGTGCGTGTGCGTGTGCGTGTGCGTGTGTGTGTGTGCTAGGGTTGCTACATGTGTCTGACAAAAATCCTGGACATTTGGACCATCCAATCGGCGGCCGATTATCAGCGGCGATTATCAGCCTTTTGGTCGGAAGCAACGCACCTCTTTAAACATCTAACCCAGAAATATATCACACTTTTACACTGAAATGTTACTGCTCTCATTATTTTATTACTCTTCTACATATCAGATTAATAATTAGGCTACTTAACCATTAATTTCCAACTCTTTCTGGAGCAGTCCAGTTTTCATTTTTCTCATCTCAGTTATCTTTAGATAAACAGATTTAGATTCAGGAGTTTTTCCACTACGTTTTTTTTGGGGGGGGCGGGGGCGGTAGGGGGGTCTGGAAAAGATGTACCGTATTGTCCCGACGACTCATTTATAAGACGACCCTCATTTTTCAATACCCATTTACAGAAAAAAGAACATTGAATGTCAAATAGTATAGGTCCTGAATATAAGACTACTCCATTTTAGAGATATTTCCATTGGGAAAAAATCATAGTCTTATATTCAGGCCAATAGGGTAAATATAGCGACAAATGTGCCAAGTTGGCAACACTGGTACGTACAGGAACGCTACAAGTTAAAGGTAGGGGAAGTGATTTCACTTTTGTCAGATATCACCCAAAAAATATTTTTTTTCTGTTAAAATGCTCTATTATAAGGTGTGGAAACCACATATGGAGTTTCCCCCTCCCCCACGTTAGCAGAGGAGCTAATAAAAGTTCCCCAGGTCACCACCAATTCTCCTCCAATCAGGAGAGAGCAGCAGGTTCACATAGTGTAGCTACTTTTGGGGGCCCCTAGTGCACCAGGCTGGTACTACACCATGAATTTCAAATCACTTCCCCTACCTTTAATAGGACTATCATACTGATCTGAGACTGTGAGTGACGCAAGTCAGGTTAGTTGTGGTCTCTAGTTTTGGCCATGTAAAAAAGGGGGGAAATACTTTTGACCATGTATGAAAATCCGGAATATTCAAGTATCCAGGATTTATTTTATTTTTTCCTGGACAGACCATGAAAATCCGGGACGTGTGGCAACACTAGCGTGTGTGTGTGTGTGTGTGTGTGTGTGTGTGTGTGTGTGTGTGTGTGTGTGTGTGTGTGTGTGTGTGTGTGTGTGTGTGTGTGTGTGTGTGCGCGCAGTGTTGCCAGCAGCCAAAATGCACTAGAATGTGCTAGAGCAGTGGGTTTCAACCTTTTTCATACCAGGGACCACCTTTTATTTGATGACATTTTAGCCCCACAGACCCCAAAACTAGATTTATTTTTGTTTTTGTCCACAATTACAATTTTCTGGATTTGGGAAACCAAACAGTCAAACATACAGATCATAAATGACCATTAATCTTCTACATTCTCTAGTTGTGTAGACTTGGGATAATTCACATGAATATTTTAACTTGTGAGTGAACTTTCCATCATTTAGCCTGGAGGGTTAGGGTTAGGGTTTAAAACCACTGTCATAGGTGGAAAAACGGTGAAAAACAAGTGTTTTATCTCTGCCTGTCAATCAATGTCTACCCAACTCACCAGCAAAAATGCACTAGATTTTCCACCAGGAGTTTTTCACTAATTTTGGTGCTAGGGGTGTGTGGGGTAACCAAGTTGGCACCACTGGTCCCTCGGGTGTGGACATTTTTGGTATTGCAGCTGAAAATGTTTGGTAAATGAATGATTTGATGGTTGTTCAGCCTTCTGTGGGTATAAAGAAGAATTTATAGAATACATTCAATGTTAAATTCATGGCAGAGTCATGAATTTAAACCTAAACTAAATAGTAATGAATACAAACGTTAACTTTCTGCGTTTCTGCATTCTGTCAATGTCTAATGTCTGTCTTAACACACTGCCTGTCTCACTGCTTCTACACATCCTAAAGAAAGGTGAGACACTTCACCGTGTCTGTGTGCCTGTCTGTGTGCCTGTCTGTGTGCCTGTCTGTGTGTCTGTGTGTCTGTCTGTCTGTCTGTCTGTCTGTCTGTCTGTCTGTCTGTCTGTCTGTCTGTCTGCCTGCCTGCCTGCCTGCCTGCCTGCCTGCCTGCCTGTCTGTCTGTCTGTCTGTCTGCATTCTACTTCTTGCTGATTAGCGAGTCTGTCTGTCTGTCTGTCTGTCTGCCTGCCTGCCTGCCTGCCTGCCTGCCTGCCTGCCTGCCTGTCTGTCTGTCTGTCTGTCTGTCTGTCTGTCTGTCTGTCTGTCTGTCTGTCTGTCTGTCTGTCTGTCTGCATTCTACTTCTTGCTGATTAGCGAGTCTGTGTGCCTGTCTGCCTGTCTGTCTGTCTGTCTGTCTGTCTGTCTGTCTGCATTCTACTTCTTGCTGATTAGATATTACGATAATATCGTGTTTTTTGTCATGATTTGTAACAACCCGAGTTGGCTTTGTCCACGGAACAATCATGTTTTATCAACCTTTTTCGAAAAGTCTATGAGGAAAATTTTGCCCCAAATTTAGCTGGTGCGGCTTATATTCAGGTGTGACTTATATTCAGGTGTGACTTATATTCAGGTGTGACTTATATTCAGGTGTGACTTATATTCAGGTGTGACTTATATTCAGGTGTGACTTATATTCAGGTGTGACTTATATTCAGGTGTGACTTATATTCAGGTGTGACTTATATTCAGGTGTGACTTATATTCAGGTGTGACTTATATTCAGGTGTGACTTATATTCAGGTGTGACTTATATTCAGGTGTGACTTATATTCCGGAAATGACGGTATTTGTTTTACTTTCTCAACCCAATCAGAGCTTGATGAGGATGATAGAACAGGAAACTGAGCTTTAATAATGCAATCAGTATTGAATACATGCAGTTTCATCTTTACATTTATCTCGTCATTAAGGGACATTCATGACTCTTGTTGTTTTCCTGCTCCAGCTCTAGATTTGTATGGTCTTGTATGGTCAAAAATGCTGTCCTACATATAAGAAAAAAATATACTGTATATATTTGAGTGTAATAGTACTAGAAACAAGCAAAATAATCTGTCCGTGGGGTAAGTGAATTGTGCTTGGTAAGAATTCTTGGAATAAGAAATATGTTCTAAAAACAAGGTTGATAATCTTATACAACTTGCTCTTGGTTAATATATCTTTCTTAAAACAAGAGCTATCATACTTAAAGTCTAGATTTAAGATTAGAAGACTTGCTTAGTTCAGAGTTTTTTGCAGTGTATGCTGTGTGTCTGCAGGCGTTAACACTAAGGTCTCCGAGGCACTTGCCCATCAGGCAAGTGCAGGTCAGGTTCTACTTGCCCTCAGCTCATGGTCACTTGCCCCCCTAAATATATCGGAAATTTTGCAAATTTACTTTCTACTTGGGTGCTTTGAACATTTCGTTTCGCAGTCGAAGACTCTGTTTTGTTTAAGTCACAATCAGCTGCAGTAAATATTCAACTTGTAGATCAGTGGTTCCCATAGTGGTCACAGACCCAGTGGTCCCTGACCCCAGAGAAATGATAGATAGAACCATATGGACCTGGAGAGAGATAGGTAGAGATAGCTAGAAAGCAGGGAAAGACACAGAGGCAGAGTGCAATGACTGCCTTCAAGACAAACATATCTTCTATTGTGTTATAGTGCACTAAGTTGCACACTTGCCCGATCGGGCAACCAGGTTGCAGCCTTCACTTGCCCGACCATTTTTTCTTACTTTGCCCTGGGCAAGTGTACTACGTACTTATTTATATAGAAATGTACGCAGGGTAAATGTTATTGTGATTACTTTATTTGATTGGGATTAAACAGATTAAATTAAAATGAAAATGGCTGGTCTGTAGAGCAGTATGAAGGGTGTAACTTTAACCCAGCGGTTGGCTGGTCTGTAGAGCAGTATGAAGGGTGTAACTTTAACCCAGCGGTTGGCTGGTCTGTAGAGCAGTATGAAGGGTGTAACTTTAACCCTAACCCAGTATGAAGGGTGTAACTTTAACCCAGCGGTCGGAAACCTTTAATATTAAAAGAGCCAATTTGGACCAAAAACTATATCAGGCCTGCCTGCCTGCCTGTCTGTCTGTCTGTCTGTCTGTCTGTCTGCATTCTACTTCTTGCTGATTAGCGAGTCTGTCTGTCTGTCTGTCTGTCTGTCTGTCTGTCTGTCTGTCTGTCTGCCTGCCTGCCTGCCTGCCTGCCTGCCTGCCTGCCTGCCTGTCTGTCTGTCTGTCTGTCTGTCTGCCTGCCTGCCTGCCTGCCTGCCTGCCTGTCTGTCTGTCTGTCTGTCTGTCTGCATTCTACTTCTTGCTGATTAGCGAGTCTGTGTGCCTGTCTGCCTGTCTGTCTGTCTGTCTGTCTGTCTGTCTGCATTCTACTTCTTGCTGATTAGATATTACGATAATATCGTGTTTTTTGTCATGATTTGTAACAACCCGAGTTGGCTTTGTCCACGGAACAATCATGTTTTATCAACCTTTTTCGAAAAGTCTATGAGGAAAATTTTGCCCCAAATTTAGCTGGTGCGACTTATATTCAGGTGTGACTTATATTCAGGTGTGACTTATATTCAGGTGTGACTTATATTCAGGTGTGACTTATATTCAGGTGTGACTTATATTCAGGTGTGACTTATATTCAGGTGTGACTTATATTCAGGTGTGACTTATATTCAGGTGTGACTTATATTCAGGTGCGGCTTATATTCAGGTGTGACTTATATTCAGGTGTGACTTATATTCAGGTGTGACTTATATTCAGGTGTGACTTATATTCAGGTGTGACTTATATTCAGGTGTGACTTATATTCAGGTGTGACTTATATTCAGGTGTGACTTATATTCAGGTGCGGCTTATATTCAGGTGTGACTTATATTCAGGTGTGACTTATATTCAGGTGTGACTTATATTCAGGTGTGACTTATATTCAGGTGTGACTTATATTCAGGTGTGACTTATATTCCGGAAATGACGGTATTTGTTTTACTTTCTCAACCCAATCAGAGCTTGATGAGGATGATAGAACAGGAAACTGAGCTTTAATAATGCAATCAGTATTGAATACATGCAGTTTCATCTTTACATTTATCTCGTCATTAAGGGACATTCATGACTCTTGTTGTTTTCCTGCTCCAGCTCTAGATTTGTATGGTCTTGTGTGGTCAAAAATGCTGTCCTACATATAAGAAAAAAATATACTGTATATATTTGAGTGTAATAGTACTAGAAACAAGCAAAATAATCTGTCCGTGGGGTAAGTGAATTGTGCTTGGTAAGAATAATTGGAATAAGAAATATGTTCTAAAAACAAGGTTGATAATCTTATACAACTTGCTCTTGGTTAATATATCTTTCTTAAAACAAGAGCAATCATACTTAAAGTCTAGATTTAAGATTAGAAGACTTGCTTAGTTCAGAGTTTTTTGCAGTGTATGCTGTGTGTCTGCAGGCGTTAACACTAAGGTCTCCGAGGCACTTGCCCATCAGGCAAGTGCAGGTCAGGTTCTACTTGCCCTCAGCTCATGGTCACTTGCCCCCCTAAATATATCGGAAATTTTGCAAATTTACTTTCTACTTGGGTGCTTTGAACATTTCGTTTCGCAGTCGAAGACTCTGTTTTGTTTAAGTCACAATCAGCTGCAGTAAATATTCAACTTGTAGATCAGTGGTTCCCATAGTGGTCACAGACCCAGTGGTCCCTGACCCCAGAGAAATGATAGATAGAACCATATGGACCTGGAGAGAGATAGGTAGAGATATCTAGAAAGCAGGGAAAGGCACAGAGGCAGAGTGCAATGACTGCCTTCAAGACAAACATATCTTCTATTGTGTTATAGTGCACTAAGTTGCACACTTGCCCGATCGGGCAACCAGGTTGCAGCCTTCACTTGCCCGACCATTTTTTCTTACTTTGCCCTGGGCAAGTGTACTACGTACTTATTTATATAGAAATGTACGCAGGGTAAATGTTATTGTGATTACTTTATTTGATTGGGATTAAACAGATTAAATTAAAATGAAAATGGCTGGTCTGTAGAGCAGTATGAAGGGTGTAACTTTAACCCAGCGGTTGGCTGGTCTGTAGAGCAGTATGAAGGGTGTAACTTTAACCCTAACCCAGTATGAAGGGTGTAACTTTAACCCTAACCCAGTATGAAGGGTGTAACTTTAACCCTAACCCAGTATGAAGGGTGTAATTTTAACCCAGCGGTCGGAAACCTTTAATATTGAAAGAGCCAATTTGGACCAAAAACTATATCAGGAGACGCAGATATATTTGAGACTACACTGATATATTACAGGGCCGGATCTAGAGGGGTGCAACACCCAAACCCACAAGGGTCCATTTAGTTTCATGTTTACACTCTCAAGAGTTAAAATATTCATCATGTGAATTATCCCAAGTCTACACAGCTAGAGAATGTAGAAGATTAATGGTCATTTTGATCTGTATGTTGGACTGTTTGGTTTCACAAATCCAGCCTGGAATTGTGGACAAAAGCAAAATAAATCTTTAGTTTTGGGGTCTGTGGGGCTAAAATGTCATCAAATGGTGGTCTGTGGCTCAAATGCCGAATAAATAGTGGGCCCTGGTGCCAAAAAGTTTGAAAACCACTGCTTCATAATTAATCCGGCCCTGCTATATTAGCAAAATCAAAACTATTAAATACAAATACAGGTTATTGAGCAGTCATTAAATATGTCAATAGAAATGATATATCATATTGTTGCTATGATGCAAATTTTAGTTGACCAAATTGTTGAAACTTCTCATGCAGGTTGTTTGTTTGGACCATGCATTTAGTAATGTAGGAATGTAGGATTATTAGTATTTAGGGCTGGGACTTTAACTGATTAATTGAGATTGATTAATTAAGTACAGAAACTATAACGCTATGAAATGAACTCATTTTAATTGCACATAGATTTTGCACCATAGAACCTTTTTTCATTGGACAAATTTCAGGCGTACCGATCATACCGGTGCACACAATGGGAGAAAAAGCCAATAGGGTAACCAATAAGGGCTGACATTGATCCCAAAACGCCCATTTTTGCCCATGGAAAAAACAAATGGACCCGTAAGGGTCCATTTGGTAAGGGGGGGGGGGGGGGGCTCCAAATTGCTTATAAACGCCACTGTGTAAAGCTATAAAGAGCCATGTGTGTCTAGGGTTAGGGTTAGGGTAACCCTAACCCTAACCCTAACCCTTATAAACGCCACTGTGTAAAGCTATAAAGAGCCATGTGTGTCTCCAGCAGTGATGAGCAGTAACTTGTAAAAGTAGCTAAGCTACATAGCTTAACTACATTTTCCCATAGCTTGTAGTGCAGCTTACTACATTTGTTCGGGGAATAGCTTGTAGTGAAGCTACACTACGTGTTTCGAGGAACAAGGAGTGTAGCTTACTACATTTCCCCACACACATTTTCGAATTCCGGCCATTTTTAAAGGGTTAGGTTAGAAAACCTCTAATATAGATCCCAAAACTTAGACATGCCACCATCCTAGGTTCAAACCCACCCCTAGATTATTATTGATTATTTATTTATTTATATTATTTTATTATGATTTAAGTGTGTGTGTGTGTGTGTGTGTGTGTGTGTGTGTGTGTGTGTGTGTGTGTGTGTGTGTGTGTGTGTGTGTGTGTGTGTGTGTGTGTATGTATGTATGTGTGTGTGTATATATATATATATATATATATATATATATATATATATATATATATATATATATATATATATATATATATATATATATATATATATATATATATATACATATACATATACATATGTATATATATATATATATATATATATATATATATATATATATATATATATATATATATATATATATATATATATATATATATATATATATATATATATATATACAATACAGTACAAAACTGTAGATTCTAAACATCCACCACTATTGGCTGTAATAAGGAAGGATTATAATTTATAATTATCAGGTAAGTAGATGGTAATATCATGGAAATAGAGCATGCTTCCTTTTACAGTACAGTTCCACCTTTCTTACTGGTAACTGGTAACTACCAAGGTTTTACCTGGTAAAATAATGTAACATCAACAATAGGAAGTAGTATTCTACAACTCTTCTGACCAACATGCTACAGAAAGTTGCAATTTAAAACCTCATTTTACACCGTTTTAGAGGCATTTTATACTCTCACATGTGGTCGTAAATCATAACAGCTCAACTCTGTTACGTGAAACAATGATATAAAACAATTAGTTATAAAGATTCTGTTTGTTATTCCAACAATATATCTGATTCTGTAACCTTAGGCATGCCAAGTCTTCTCTTCTTACTCAACTCAGTTATGGTAGTGACTATCTTTAGTACAAAAATCACAACTCTGTTGGCTCAACTCTGTTATCAATTAACATGTTAAAGATATATAAAAAAAATATATTGAATGCCTGAGATGGGAAATTATGTTTTTCTTATAGCTAAAGATGTCCTTAATAGTGTGGGCTATTCAGAAAAGTAAAACCTTTCGGTCAAAATTTCAGAAAAAAAAGTCCAAATTTCAGGAAAAAAAAAAGTCCAAATGGTACCGTTTTGGTGGAATGACTCTGTCACTCTGAGAGTGTAACACATGGAACCAAATGGACCCTTATATGGCTCTGTCACTCTGAGAGTGTAACACATGGAACCAAATGGACCCTTACATTTGGTTCAGTTTGTACCCTCGTAGTTACAGACCCCTGAGGGTCCATTTGGTTCCTTGAGGTTGAGGTTCGTCGCCCTCCTTTGCTCGAGGGCCCGGTGGCCCACGTTGGGATTTGAACCAGTGACCTTTGGCTTAATTCATTATAAGCCATCATGTAATTTATTAGATTAGTTCTGAGATCTGACTTCTTTTACACTATTTCTTTTCTTTTATTTCTTTCTTTTCTTTTTCTTTTTTTTTTTACCATGTTTATGGTGAGAACTCCTTTTGCTGTTTTAAAAGGATCCCTGGCTTAATAAGACAAATATGCCTTACAACACTATACTTGCCTTCTATAACTAAAACATGCAGATAAAAACACCTTCAATACTTTATTTCTTTCATAAATAGAGAATCTTTCACTCAATAGGAGGTGCTCCGGTCGCAGGATGATGATGTCACATGAGCATGCTCATGTGACATCATCATCCTGCAACATCCATTCATCCATATATTCCATAGGGTGTGTTCCGATGCCCAAAATCTCGGCCACTCGCTCACTCCCACTCGTTTCCTCGGGGTCATTTCAGCCGTGAACCGGAAATGGTTAACGTTCCGATTCTCATCAAGGAGACGAGTGGAGTCGAGTGGAGGATTTGAGGAGGCTTCTGAGGCCGCATAGAGCAAGGATACATCGAGTGTTTCCTCGATGCAGCATTTCGTCTCCTCTCAGCGGATGTCCGCATCACGTCTACACGTTTTTTTCCTTGTCCAGTGACATAAGTCCTCCTCCTCCACTCCACATGTGGAGACGCGCTCAGACAACGCGCTCCCCCCCACTAGCGCTGCAGCTGACCGCTCGTACGCACGGACACGCACGGACACGCATTACACTTTTTTATGTTTGTTGAAGACACACATTTTTGCTGAAATAATAGACCTTCAGAACGATAAAGCAGCCATCATATATAAAGTGAAATGACAACAACAAGGCAATGGCTGTGGCTTTATTGTATCATGATATGTGATATAAGGATAATAAATAAAAGCTATATAAATTATATTATATACATTTCATCTTCCACAAAAGCTAATTCCACTATGCATTCCTGAATGCACAGACTGCTATGAATGACGGAAACGAAAATATAAAGTATTTATTGATTTTATTCATATGTGGACTGAACTGTCAGAGAGACTACCGTCCTAATCATGTTATTATAGTAGGCTACCATTTACAATGCAGCAGTGCTGTGTTGCGGGACTGTGTAGGGGGGGGGGGGGTGAGCTGCGGGCAGGTCGCATTTCCTTCACAATCTAATAATATAAGTGAAACTGTGAAGGATTAAATGCTTTGCATGTTACCCCAGAATATAATGACTTGGGCAGCATTGATGAATTGTTTATCTTGCATTTATACAGCCTACTGTACCACAGAAGGCGCAGGGCTCTATGTTCCAGCTGATCCAGCTGTGTGCACAGTATATTGCTCCACCTTTGCTTTGGCAATGTAAACATGTGTTTTCCAATGCCAATAAAGCCCATTGAATTGAATTGAAGTAATGAACGTCATAAGCAATCGCGGACGTGCCGTCGCTTTGAAATGACATCTTGAGTACATTCCCAATCTCAAGTCAAATCCACTTGACCACTCTGTCCTCACATCTCCTCCTCTCCTCCTCGCTGTGGGCGGAGCTAAGGTGACCACTCTGTCCTCGCATCTCCTCCTCTCCTCCTCGCTGTGGGCGGAGCTAAGGTGACCACTCTGTCCTCACATCTCCTCCTCTCCTCCTCGCTGTGGGCGGAGCTAAGGTGACCACTCTGTCCTCACATCTCCTCCTCTCCTCCTCGCTGTGGGCGGAGCTAAGGTGACCACTCTGTCCTCACATCTCCTCCTCTCCTCCTCGCTGTGGGCGGAGCTAAGGTGACCACTCTGTCCTCACATCTCCTCCTCTCCTCCTCGCTGGGGGCGGAGCTAAGGTGGCGAGGGGAGTGAGTGGTATCGGAACGCACCCATAGAGCTAGACCACACATGGACATGTGACATCATCATCCTGTGCCAGGAGCAGTTCCTGTTGAGTGAAGTATTCTCTATTCATGAAAGAAATAGGATGCCATTGGTGTTTTTTATTTGTGTATATTAGTCATATAGAGAAAGTATAATGTTTATCTTATTTTTATCTGTTTATCTTATTCAGGGTCCTTTAAGGATTGTTATTGACTGGGGGAAAACACTAGCAAATCTACAAGCTCATAGATCCTTTAAGGATTGCATTGTACTGGGGGAAAAAACACTAGCAGATCTACAAGCTCATAGATCTTGAACATGTGTCACAAATCTTTGAAAATCTATTATATTTTTTCATAAGGAACATCTTTAATGTATTTTTTTTTTTTTTTTTAGTTTTCTCTGCTTCCTGGGGGTCCAGCGGGGGTGGGGGTGGGGTCCCTGGGACTGTGGATTGCATTATAATTTTTTTTATTATTATTTATTATTATTTTTAATTAAGGGTCCTTGACATGAAATAGTTTCAACAGCACGAGTTTCATTCTTTCTTTTTGTTTTAGAGCAGCGGTTTTCAACCAGTGGTCCAGGGACCACCAGTGGTCCTTAAGAGGGTACCAAGTGGTCCCCAGGCTAAATGATGGAAAGTTGGTTAACCTGGTAACTCTTTGAGAGTGTAAACATGAAACCAAATGGACCCTTGCGGGTCCATTTGGTTTCATGTTTACACTCTCAAGAGTTAAAATATTCATCATGTGAATTATCCCAAGTCTACACAACTAGAGAATGTAGAAGATTAATGGTCATTTTGACCTGTGATGTTGGACTATGTTGGATCTGTATTATGGACAAAAGCAAAAGAAATCTTTAGTTTTGGGATCTGTGGAGCTAAAATGTCATCACAGACTCAAACATTAACTGGAATCTTTAGTTCCAGTTAGTAGTAGTATTTAGTTATTATTTTAGATAAGATAAGATTATTTTAAGATAAGGCAACAGAAGAGGGACAACATTTGATGTTTACATTAAATAAATAAATATAGTGTGTGTGTGTGTGTGTGTGTGTGTATGTGTGTGTGTGTGTGTGTGTGTGTGTGTGTGTGTGTGTGTGTGTGTGTGTGTGTGTGTGTGTGTGTGTGTGTGTGTGTGTGTGTGTGTGTGTGTGTGTGTGTGTGTGTGTGTGTGTGTGTGTGTGTGTCTAGGTGTCTAATGGGCGTCATCAGGTCAACTCCTGTCCTACTGATGACGGACAGGCTGAACCCCCGCCCCCCAACCCACAGTCGTCTGCCGACAGCCAATCAAAAGCATCGCACAGCTAACGACCAATCACTGACCCCGAAAGGACACCAGGGTTCCAAATGGACCCTTATATGGCTCTGTCACTCTGAGAGTGTAACACATGGAACCAAATGGACCCTTACATTTGGTTCAGTTTGTACCCTCGTAGTTACAGACCCCTGAGGGTCCATTTGGTTCCTTGAGGTTGAGGTTCGTCGCCCTCCTTTGCTCGAGGGCCCGGTGGCCCACGTTGGGATTTGAACCAGTGACCTTTGGCTTAATTCATTATAAGCCATCATGTAATTTATTAGATTAGTTCTGAGATCTGACTTCTTTTACACTATTTCTTTTCTTTTCTTTCTTTCTTTTCTTTTTCTTTTTTCTTTTTTTTTTTTTTTACCATGTTTATGGTGAGAACTCCTTTTGCTGTTTTAAAAGGATCCCTGGCTTAATAAGACAAATATGCCTTACAACACTATACTTGCCTTCTATAACTAAAACATGCAGATAAAAACACCTTCAATACTTTATTTCTTTCATAAATAGAGAATCTTTCACTCAATAGGAGGTGCTCCGGTCGCAGGATGATGATGTCACATGAGCATGCTCATGTGACATCATCATCCTGCAACATCCATTCATCCATATATTCCATAGGGTGTGTTCCGATGCCCAAAATCTCGGCCACTCGCTCACTCCCACTCGTTTCCTCGGGGTCATTTCAGCCGTGAACCGGAAATGGTTAACGTTCCGATTCTCATCAAGGAGACGAGTGGAGTCGAGTGGAGGATTTGAGGAGGCTTCTGAGGCCGCATAGAGCAAGGATACATCGAGTGTTTCCTCGATGCAGCATTTCGTCTCCTCTCAGCGGATGTCCGCATCACGTCTACACGTTTTTTTCCTTGTCCAGTGACATAAGTCCTCCTCCTCCACTCCACATGTGGAGACGCGCTCAGACAACGCGCTCCCCCCCACTAGCGCTGCAGCTGACCGCTCGTACGCACGGACACGCACGGACACGCATTACACTTTTTTATGTTTGTTGAAGACACACATTTTTGCTGAAATAATAGACCTTCAGAACGATAAAGCAGCCATCATATATAAAGTGAAATGACAACAACAAGGCAATGGCTGTGGCTTTATTGTATCATGATATGTGATATAAGGATAATAAATAAAAGCTATATAAATTATATTATATACATTTCATCTTCCACAAAAGCTAATTCCACTATGCATTCCTGAATGCACAGACTGCTATGAATGACGGAAACGAAAATATAAAGTATTCATTGATTTTATTCATATGTGGACTGAACTGTCAGAGAGACTACCGTCCTAATCATGTTATTATAGTAGGCTACCATTTACAATGCAGCAGTGCTGTGTTGCGGGACTGTGTAGGGGGGGGGGTGGGGGGGTGAGCTGCGGGCAGGTCGCATTTCCTTCACAATCTAATAATATAAGTGAAACTGTGAAGGATTAAATGCTTTGCATGTTACTCCAGAATATAATGACTTGGGCAGCATTGATGAATTGTTTATCTTGCATTTATACAGCCTACTGTACCACAGAAGGCGCAGGGCTCTATGTTCCAGCTGATCCAGCTGTGTGCACAGTATATTGCTCCACCTTTGCTTTGGCAATGTAAACATGTGTTTTCCAATGCCAATAAAGCCCATTGAATTGAATTGAAGTAATGAACGTCATAAGCAATCGCGGACGTGCCGTCGCTTTGAAATGACATCTTGAGTACATTCCCAATCTCAAGTCAAATCCACTTGACCACTCTGTCCTCACATCTCCTCCTCTCCTCCTCGCTGTGGGCGGAGCTAAGGTGACCATTCTGTCCTCACATCTCCTCCTCTCCTCCTCGCTGGGGGCGGAGCTAAGGTGACCACTCTGTCCTCACATCTCCTCCTCTCCTCCTCGCTGGGGGCGGAGCTAAGGTGACCACTCTGTCCTCGCATCTCCTCCTCTCCTCCTCGCTGGGGGCGGAGCTAAGGTGACCACTCTGTCCTCACATCTCCTCCTCTCCTCCTCGCTGGGGGCGGAGCTAAGGTGACCACTCTGTCCTCACATCTCCTCCTCTCCTCCTCGCTGTGGGCGGAGCTAAGGTGACCACTCTGTCCTCACATCTCCTCCTCTCCTCCTCGCTGTGGGCGGAGCTAAGGTGACCACTCTGTCCTCACATCTCCTCCTCTCCTCCTCGCTGGGGGCGGAGCTAAGGTGGCGAGGGGAGTGAGTGGTATCGGAACGCACCCATAGAGCTAGACCACACATGGACATGTGACATCATCATCCTGTGCCAGGAGCAGTTCCTGTTGAGTGAAGTATTCTCTATTCATGAAAGAAATAGGATGCCATTGGTGTTTTTTATTTGTGTATATTAGTCATATAGAGAAAGTATAATGTTTATCTTATCTTTATCTGTTTATCTTATTCAGGGTCCTTTAAGGATTGTTATTGACTGGGGGAAAACACTAGCAAATCTACAAGCTCATCGATCCTTTAAGGATTGTTATTGTACTGGGGGAAAAAACACTAGCAGATCTACAAGCTCATAGATCTTGAACATGTGTCACAAATCTTTGAAAATCTATTATATTTTTTCATAAGGAACATCTTTAATGTATTATTATTATTATTTTTTTTAGTTTTCTCTGCTTCCTGGGGGTCCAGCGGGGGTGGGGGTGGGGGGGGGGGGGGTCCCTGGGACTGTGGATTGCATTATAATTTTTTTTATTATTATTTTTAATTAAGGGTCCTTGACATGAAATAGTTTCAACAGCACGAGTTTCATTCTTTCTTTTTGTTTTAGAGCAGCGGTTTTCAACCAGTGGTCCAGGGACCACCAGTGGTCCTTAAGAGGGTACCAAGTGGTCCCCAGGCTAAATGATGGAAAGTTGGTTAACCTGGTGTAACTCTTTGAGAGTGTAAACATGAAACCAAATGGACCCTTGCGGGTCCATTTGGTTTCATGTTTACACTCTCAAGAGTTAAAATATTCATCATGTGAATTATCCCAAGTCTACACAACTAGAGAATGTAGAAGATTAATGGTCATTTTGACCTGTGATGACATTGTGAATGTTAGGAGTGCCTTACAGTCTTCATATCAGCATTCACTTACAATGGAGAGTGTGCATGTGAACATCATGGTGCTCTGTATTCTGCATCCAATAGTAAATAATAATAATCAGTTATAATATCTAGTGGTCCAGTGAGTCCACAGTCGTTTGTATTTATCTATGTGGAATAACGCTGTATTTGGGTTATAGGGTTAACCTATCATTAATGGAAAGCAAATAGTCAACAATTTGCTACTACTATTTTAATGTCATTAATAATTTAAATGTCATTAAATGGTGGTCTGTGGCTCAAATGTCAATAATGGGCTTTGATATGAAAAATGTTGAAAACGACTGATTTATTCCTTTTAAACAAGGTTATGGTAATTAACTAAAGAAAAGTAAATAGAAAATAAATATAAACATAGATCTACAGACATACACATCTATTCCTTAAGATATATATGCCCATAAATTCCAGTTATGGGAGTCCATGGGATAAGAACCACATAATAGTGTCAGAGCAGCGACAATGAGGGTCAGAAACTGAGCTGTTGTTAACGCTGCCTGAATAGGGAGTTGGAAATACATTGTTTTCAACGATGGCGGCGCAAACAAGAGCTGTTTTAGGCCTGTGTGCAACATAACAACAGATTTAAAGTGATGTACAATAACGTCTGAAGTCTCTGTACGGTTTATGCTTCACTATTACTACAAAACGATCTATAAAAAGGGGGATTAAGCTCCTTAAACAAGGACTGTTGCCTGAGTTAAACATAGCAGATTCTCACACACAAAGCGAGGCTTTGGTGCCCTCCTGTGGAGAACTGGAGAACTGCAGAATGGATGATTGAATGAATGAAATGAATGAAGTTTTTATTAACAGAGATGAGAGTTACAGTACAAGTCAAGTACACACTTCTACAAAACTGATAACAGCTATTAAAACAAAAACACCAAATAATAACGGCATACAATGTTTAATGGTTTTATATACCTTGTAAAAGATTAATGTATTTTATATGGCGTTATAACAGTAATAGTAACGGCATCATGTTTAATGTGTTTCAAATCAATTCTAAAACTCATAGCCTATACATAAATGGCCATTTTAAAGGGAAATTGCACCCATTTTCAAAAGGATACAAATGTGAACCAAATGGACCTTAGCGGGTCCATTTGGTTCCATTTGTACCCTCTCAGGAAAAAGGGGTCTGAAAGAAAAATCATTAACATGGTGGAAATACATCTTGCTGATGTCATCAGATGTATAGAGCTGCGCAGTGACGTCACCGCCCCTGTTCTGGAAGTCTTTTCCCCATTCATTTTTCTCATAGACTTTTCGAAAATAATTTATATCAAGACGATTACGCCGCGGCCAAAGCCAACTCAGGTCGTGACAAATCATGACAACAAACACAATATCGTCATATAATATATAATTGGGAAGAAGTAAAAAACGGCATGATACAAGACTTTTTGTTTCGTTTTTCATCTTAGAAATTATTTTATTGTCCCAAAAGTTTGTGTGTGTCATCATGATTCGTCACGACTCGAGTTGGCTATGTCCGTGGCGTAATCGTCTTGATATAAATTATTTTCGAAAAGTCTATGAGAAAAATGAATTGGGAAAAGACTTCCGGAACAGGGGCGGTGACGTCACTGCGCAGCTCTATTTCACCATGTTAATGTTTTTTCAGACCTCCATTTTTAGTTAATACAGAATTGGGGGAACTTTTTTTTATCATGTCCACACAACATCTCTAAGGTATATTAATGACATATTAAAACTGAAAATGGGTGGAGTTCCGCTTTAATGTGTTTCACAGTGTAACAGGAACGTCAAATTCCTTCTTTGGGTTCATGTTTCCGGTCGGACATGTTTGAGTGTAACTCCGTCTCCCAGAAGTTAGATCTGCAGGTTCGTATCAAACAATAAGGAGCGAATCAAAGATTGCCGTAGATCTGTGGTAGTGGCAGCGGCTGTAACTATAGCTTATCAATTAGATGTTCAAATGATCAAATGTTAATCATGCTAATCAGGGCTCTGGGCTTTAGTAAGCAGACAAAGCAAGCAGCAGAGCCTTAGAAATAGACAGAGTTGCGACATTGAGGGGACAGAAAATAGTCTGGTCACGTGGTTCTAGTACTCGCGCGAGCCCATAGGCTCCAATGCATTCAGTAACTTCCGGCTGTCACTATTTGTTGTCACTATCTAATAGTCTATGTAGAGGAGCCGCCATTGGACTGGCGTCATGGAGTGAACGGAGTTGGCGTAACTCTGTATTTCCAAGGCTCTGGGAGCAAGCAGCTCCTCTACGTGCGTCCACAGCCATCTAATAGAAGAGTGGCGACATTGAGGGGTCAGAAACTAAGTGCACAAGCTGCTGTTCATTATGCAGTCTGAATAGGGACAAACTGGAGTTGGAAATACATTGTTTTCAACGAGGGCGACGCAAATAAGAGTTATTTTAGGCATGTGTACAACATGTCAACTGTTTTAAAGTACTGTACAGTAACAACCAAATATGTTGTACTATAGCTGCAAAACGATCTAAAATAAAGGGATTTAACATCATTAAAGCTGGGCTGTGCCTGAGTTCAAAGCATTGTCCTCAGCAAAGAAAACCAATGCAAATCCTAAAAGCATCTTGATACAGTCCATGCTTAGCATGCTGCCATTAAAGGGCAATTCCACCCTTTTTTCAAAAAATGCCCTAAAAGAAAAATCACTAACATGGCGAAACACAAACTCCATTTCTAGGAAACAATATGAAGACAATGTGGAGATCTTTATCATGTCCACACAACATCTCTAAGGTATATTAATGACAGTAAAATGGGAATTCCACACTAAACTTGTGACCATGAATACCACAGAACAACACCACCCCCTTTTTTTTAGTAAAGTAAAGTAAATTAACTAGTTACCTTTTCACAGAGGTAACTATAAGTATAATTCCCTTACTTTTTAAAAGTGGGGGTCAAGGGGAGGCGGGGGTGGTTTGTGTTTTTTTTTTTTTTCTCCAGCCACCATGAGCACGGGCACAGGAATCCGCTTCTGCAGTTAAGAATACACTTGTTTACAATGTCAGCCACCCTATTCATTTTATCAAGACATTTAGAGACAAATATTCACTCCTCTAAAGTCAGAAGCAGCAGATCATAGTGGAGGTAAAAGGGAAAAGACATATACAAGAAGAGGGGAAAGGGGCTGGGTGTGGGAATCATATTTTTACAGAGACCAGGCTAGAATTGCAGCCGTCCGTAGGTGTCCTTTGAGAGTGGTTCTGAAGGAGTCAAGGGATTTGAATGTCTGAGTGACTGTTGGTAGGGCATTCCTTACCAACATTAAGGCAGTATTTGGACACAGTATTTGGACAGGTACATGGTGGTATTTTGGTAGTTGACATTAGAGTGTGTACATCTTGCTACCGGGGCCCGGAGGGTTTTCCAAATCACGTACTATACCTTTAAGGATATAGTATTTATACCATATAAACCAGTGATGTGATGAAACCTTTTCTGATTATCATTCTAACAGGTGTTGACCCAGACCTGCTGCCATTAAATGACGCCCAAGCACTTCAAAACCTGGAAGAGCAGCTACAAAACACCCCTGAGCTCAAAAACCAACTGGTAAGATTTCAGTGTTTACTTGGAAACACAGACAGACCCTTTTTGATGGCTGCATGAGAGGAGTCTAGCTTTACCACACAACGGTGCCGTGCGGAAATGAGAGAAGAATTAAAAGTTAAAATGTGTCATTCATGCAACGTGTGGTGAGCTTGTAGATCAGTTGTATTTACCATGCACCACTGTCATACTATTGCCTCGTTCGCACTGCCTCTCAGAATATACAGTCCACAGCGACGTGCACACACGGACGCAAAAGGGGGCTACAGCCCCTGCCCTGTAACATGTCTAAAACACAGAAGTGCCCTCTTACGGGAGGTTGCCCATGCTCCCTTCTTTAACACACTGTCCACACGGACCTGCATTGACACTGCTCTGTTGACTAACTTTAATCTCAGCTTAATTTGATTTAAACCAAAAACATCAAAATGCATTGCTTTGATTTCCCGTTTTGTGTCTATAACTGCACACTGTATGACAGATGGTCCTACAGTGATCATGGTTGTGCAGGTGTTTGTGCTAAGATAATTATGAATGATTCATTTGATCTTGCAAGAGAGGACAGCTGACATCCACCACAGCAACAGGCTACAGGACCAGTGCAATAAAGGGAAAGTTTTACTGGACATTATTACGTGTCTAGCAGCAGCCCAATATGCAATATGTATTCTATATAAAAATAGGGCTGTTGAATGATTAAATGTTTTTATCAAATTAATTACAGCTTCTTTAATTAATTTTATCATCATTTGAACTATGTCCAAAATATGCCATGTTTTCCTGTACAGGATTTGAACATTTGAAAAAGAAACAGAATCTGGGAAAAGTATTTCTTAAATACTTAAATACTTTTTAAAGTCCCCAATGCTTGTAGATTTTTTTTTACCAATGAGAAAATGCTCAGTGGTTTGAGTCAGTGTGCACATGAGTTAATTGCGTTAATTTTTTAAAAATCAGATTACCTATTTTCCGGACTATAAGGCGCACCGGATTATAAGGCGCACCGGATTATAAGGCGCACCTTTTAAAACTGATTTCATATATAAGGCGCACTGGATTATAAGGCGCAGTGAATAGAAGCTACTACAGTTAACATGGAATAGAAGCTACTGCAGTCAACCAATCCATATATAAGGCGCACTGGATTATAAGGCTCACTGTGGATTTTTGAGAAAATTAAAGGCTTTTAAGTGCGCCTTATAGTCCGGAAAATACGGTAAATTAATTTAACTAATTAACTTTATTTTCAACAGCCTTAATAAAAAATATAGATATGTATTTTGACCTGTTTGATATCCATTTAGGTCCATGAGGGCTATCAAAAGGAATGTTCAATTATCATTTTTGGCCAATATTTGCAGCCCTACTAACCCTTATCTTACAGTGGCTCTAATCTCCCCCAGCAGATAATCGATTGCATTAATACTAAATCAAATTTTCATTTTTTAAAATGGGAAAAAGAAAAGGAGTGGTTTAATTACTTGGTTTAAGACAATGCCAATGCATTTTAAATAGTTAACTATAGATTTCAAATCAACGGATTGTATCGCTAGATTGTCCATGTATGGTCTTGGACTGATCAACTAACAAATGTCAATTCACAGAGTGCTGTATTGGCGCTGAAAGGAGACTGTTTGGAGAGTCATGGCTGCAACGCTACCAAACACCCTGGCCAAACAAACAAACATGAGGGGCATCAATGGCAAGATTGGATTCAGAACTACGAGTCAAGAGTGTTGTGGTTGGTAAATTTATATTGAGATTCATCATCTCCCCATTGGACTCACTTCCATTTGTATTGTGCTCAATAACTTTGTTCACTACAGCTACTCATAGAAACCTGCGATGGCTGTGTATGTGAAAGGTAGATTATTAAAATATATATGTATTGATTAAGGTATTGGTCCGTTTCATAGATAAAGATATGTATTGTTTCCTTCATGCTGAAACCTTGTATTTCCTTATTTAGCTCCTTAACCATGTTAATTGTAAAAAGTCGGCCCCCATAGCGTCATTATGGTGGTAATTATCCCACCATAACGACAATATGGAAAGAGTTGAAGTGGTTCTTGATGTCCAAAGGTGTTGCACACCAAAAATATTAACCCCCCCCCCCCTCTCACCAGTTCACAATGTGTTGCTTAGCCTATGCCTGACAGAATTCTGTAAAAAAAAAAAGTTTATTTAATATATAGGATACATTGTTAACAAATTACCAAAATATAATCTGCTAGCAGCAATATTGGTTTGTTTAGAAAAAGTGTCATTCTCAGGTTGTCAACTATGTATCGGCTTAGAGTCGGCCCGGCTGAACTTATTGTAGGGCCAGCCTCAACATTTTGGGCCCAATTAAAGCTCTACATTGTACCACAGGTTACTCTTGTATTTCGTGAAAAGTATTTTTTTGTGTCTGTGTGTTTTAGCGGCTGTGCGGCGCAATCCGCCATCGCCTCGTTATACAGACCAAGAGATCGAAAGATACATCACTAAATGGCTGCAATGACGGAGAGGGTGGACGGGCGAGGATGCAGGGGAGAAGGCAGAATGCAGGGGAGCCTGCAGATCAGACAGCTGGGTTGTAAGCAAACTGTTTTTTGTCTTGTGTTCTTATTGTATTGTCTTATTGTATGGTCTTCTTTTTAGCAGCTGTTGCCACATCTTCTAGAGCAGGGATTTTCAACCTTTTTGATACCAGGGCCCACTATTTATTTTGAATTCGAGCCAGAGACCACCCTTTGATGACATATTAGCCCCACAGACGCCAAAACTAAAGATTTATTTTGCTTTTGTACACAATTCCAGGCTGGATTTTGGGAAACCAAACAGTCCAACATACAGATCAAAATGAACATTCCTCTTCTACATTCTCTAGGTGTATAGACTTGGGCTAGATTTCCTGTAGTTACTCTTAATGAAAATTGTGTGTGCGTGCGCGTCTCTACCAGGGTAACAACGCCAGTTATTATGTTGTTGTATGTCTAAATCCCTCCTCCACCTAGTCGTTCCACAGTCTGGGTTGGCTTGGGGTTGATAACAGAGTACAACATCTTGCAGTAGGTCTGGTCCACAAGACACTACCAAAATACCACCGGGTACCTGTACAAACTCCAAATACTTCCTTTATGTCAACCAAGTCCACTCCCACAACACCAGAGGGAGTTGCAACCCAGATTCGGCACAAACAAGGGACTTCATTCCTTTCGCTCATAACATAAGCCACAAAAATGTAGTCCTACCACCTAGGGATGGCCAAATGGAAAGATTTTCTTAACCGATCGTCGTCAGACCTCTGCCGGTTAATCACCGTTAACCGATAAGGGAAAAATGCGCTATTTTAATCCATTAAAAAAGGCCAATTATACGCGGCTACAACCGCCTTTTTCCGAGTCCCTTTTCCACCTCAAGCACTAAGCAATAACAATGGCTGCATTAGTTCTATGGACATCGCATCTGAGTTGTATATGGAAACGTTCTGTTACTGTATCAGAAACAAATCAAATTTCGGGGACGAAAATGATCAACCAATTATCAAAAGCGTGCGTGCGTTACAGCACAAACACTTTGTGTTCGCTGCTCAACGAGATCACTTGTAACGCAGCGAGCGCCCTGTGCATGTGTTCTGAGAAAATCGATGTTAGATTAGGCTACTGTTACTGTGTAGCCTACATATTGCAGTATTTTATCAATTATATCCATCACGCGCAGCGATGGTCGAGGGAGAGGAAAGTGTTTGTCGTGTTTGCAGAGCCGGCTATAAAACTGTGCACCGGGGCCAGGGGGGGAATGCCCCCCTAAACGCCCTTAATATAATGACACTATAACTGCGCTACCTCATAAAGCCCCCCCCAATTGTGAAATGTTAGATCCGGGCAAAAAAAAACATCTTCGAGTTTGAACGCACGCTCCGCTCCAAAGACTCTTACTTTCGCATTACTTTCACATTAGAACGGTCAGTCCCAGTGCAAGATTTACGCACATGCAGGCGCAGCCGTGCGCGCACGGACACAATTCAATTCATTCAGTCGCGGTCTCTCACCGAATGAGTTTTCATCCGACACACGACGTTCTCCAAACATATAGACGCGGGGCCGTTTTGCTGCAGAACAAATCCATAGTCAGAGACAGGAATCTTTGTGCCTTTTTAGCCATGTTTATAATGTTCTCTCACACGGAGCTAAGTCACAGCAACGTGTGTAGTCCCACACTTGGCATCCTGTGTATACTGTATGATGCAATGTTAACAGCTGTGCGCTGCGCGATAAATGTACAATCTACAAGCTCACAGATCATTATAAGTGAGCTGCCTCACCTAGTTCTAAAACTAGATGAATTATACCGCGCGAATACTGCAGTGTAATATTTATTTTACAACGTACACATCTAAACATCACACATCTGTGGTGAGTCATTATTGAACGAGCCACGTGCGTAATCTCCGTTAATGTTGTCGATAACCGAAATTCTTAACGATTAACGGTTAACTGTTGGACATCCCTACTACCACCAGTCAATAAGACATGTGAATCCCTTGACTCCTAAAAAACACTCTCAATGGGTACATAGTCCATACGGGCGGCTGCAATTCTTAACTGGCCTCTGTAAAACAAAATGCAAATATAATTCCCCCACCCACCCTCTTTCCCCTCTTTGTATATTTCTCTCTTCCGTTTTTTCCTCCACTTTGATTTTACCTTCACTATGATTTGCTGCTTCTGGATTTACAGAAGTAATTATTTTGTATGTCTATATAGCTTGATGAAATGAACAACCCTATTTCAAACAAGTGTATTCTGAACTAGTGTGTCCAATCACAGCTATTCATCAGATTTGTTGTAGTTGTGCTTGAATTGTACTGAAATTCTCCAAGCTGTTTTGTTGCAGTGTATACTCAAAGACGCCAACCATTACGCATTTTGCGTACCTGCTACTCATTTTGACCTCTGACTACGCTGCTACGATTAATCACTGCAGAATACGCAAAGAGCGCAAACCCTCTGTTTTTCCCATGTAGTAGTAGGCGTTGTTGGCGTACGCCAACTCCGTTCACCTCATGGGGCCAGCCCATCTACATAAACGTCTGTTGGATAGTGACATGAATAGTGACAGCCGGAAGTTACTGAATGCATTGAAGCCTATGGGCTCGCGCGAGTACGTGGACCACGTGACCAGGCTGTTTTCTGACCCCTCGATGTCGCAACTCTTCTATTAGATGGCTCTGCCTTAGACCTTGGTTTCTAGCGACGTGATTGGTCTGCGTCCCCATCGGAAGGGAGGCTTAGCTTAGATAGCACCCAGCTAACAGTGCAGTCACGTCGGCCGCGGCTCACGGTGATCCGTAGTGCTAATCGCCTGAGTTGTCTCCTATTAAAATATTATTTTTTATGGCTCTGGCTCGAGCCTCCAGTGGGGTCGTTCATGTTGTCTCGTTATGGCGGCCGCAGCCTCGCGCTGCTCGGCTCTGCTCCGAGGACGAGGAGGTGCTCGAGCATGTTTTTTCCCCCGTGCCTGTTGGCTGTGGCCGCCGCCGGTCCCGTGTGTCGGTCGGTCGGTCGCACGGCGGCGGACCGCGTGAGGGAGAGGCTCGAGGAGACTAGTGGATTGGAGCGACCCGAAGTGAAGAAGTAGTGAGCGTAATGAGGCGGTCGCTCCGAATTCTAACCGCGGAACAAACAACCAAACCAAGATGGATGGATAGAATAGTGGAGACGCCATGATGACCATCCAAACTTTACCAGGGGTTTTCAACTTTTTCGATACCAGGGCCCACTATTTATTCAGTATTTGAGCCACGGACGACCATTAGAGGAGATTTTTTTTTAGCCCCACAGACCCCAAAAACTAAAGATTTCTTATGCTTTTGTCCACAATAACAGACTGGATTTAGGAAACAAAACAGGCAAACCTACAGATTAAAAAGGACCATTAATGTTCCAGTTGTGTAGACTTGGGCAAATTCAGATGATGAATAGGCTACTTTAACTCTTTGAAGGTGTAAACATGAAACCAAATGGACCCGCAAGGGTCCATTTGGTTTCATATTTAGACAAATATTCATGTCTGTATATCTAATCATAGTGGAGGTGGAAGGGAAAAGAAATAGGCCTAATGGTGGTGGTGGTGGGGGGCAGTTCTTACAACAACTCCAGTCATGTTATGAATGAATGTTTTTTTTTTTTATAAACGAGATGAGAGTTACAGTACAAGTCAAGTACACACACTGCAACAAAACTGATAACTGCATGGAGAATTAAGAATGCACTGGTTTAGTTAAGAATACACTTTACAATAGTGACCAACTGATGAATTGAACAGTTGTGCACTGCAACTCAAAGAATCTTAATCCTATAACGGTAATGAAATCAATTGATGCACTGCTGCAATACATTTCAGATATACACTAGTGTTCAAAAGTTTGGGGTCACTTCGAAATGCCTGCATTTAGGAGGCAGGCATCCCACATCCAAAACCTTTGGAGTTGGACCGCATTCCATGAACACTACTATATTATATACCAGGGGTTTTCAACAGGTGGTCCGGGGACCACCAGTGGTCCTTGAGATGGTTCCAGGTGGTCTCTAGGCTAAATGATGGAAGGTTGGGTAACCAGATGTAACTCTTGAGAGTGTAAACCAAATGGACCCTTGCGGGTTCATTTGGTTTCATTTTGACACTCTCAAGAGTTAAAATATTCATCATCTGAATTAGCACCACTTAATTAAGAAGTTTACACTGTTTTGTTGGCAAAATACAGCCTGTAATTGTGGATAAAATCAAAAGAATTCTTTAATTTTAGGGCTTTGGTGTAAAAAAAGGTTGAATGGTTTTCACCATTTATCCGCCATTTGATTACATTTTCACACCAAAGACCTAAAATTAAAGAATTCTTTTGATTTTGTTCACAAATCCAGGCTGTATTTTGCCAACAAAACAGTGTAAACTTCTTAATTAAGTGGTGCTAATTCCGATGATGAATATTTTAACTCTTGAGAGTGTCAAAATGAAACCATTTGGTTTCATTTTGACACATTTTTACACTCTCAAGAGTTACATCTGGTTACCCAACCTTCCATCATTTAGCCTGGAGACCACCTGGAATCATCTCAAGGACCACTGGTGGTCCCCGGACCACCTGTTGAAAACCCCTGGTATATAATATAGTAGTGTTCATGGAATGCGGTCCAACTCCAAAGGTTTTGGATGTGGGATTCCTTCCTCCTAAATGCAGGCATTTCTAAGTGACCCCAAACTTTTGAACGCTAGTGTATCAGTGTCATGGATTTCAATGTTTGGGGGCACCCAACTTCTTTTGGGCTAAAACTACTGAAACATACCTCGTGATAAGTGAGAATGTGAAGTTAATATAGGCATGCAAATGTGCCTTGTTGCAATGTGCGCTGCACTGCCGCGCTGTCGGGCCGCTGCGCCGCTGCACCCCGTGAAGTTGCTACTCAAAAACATTTTCAAACGTTGGCATCTATGTATACTTGACTTACCGTATCGTACCGTAACTCTCCATTTCTGAAATAAAAAAAATCTTTGATTCATTCATCAAACAATCTGTGTGTGTGTGTGTGTGTGTGTGTGTGTGTGTGTGTGTGTGTGTGTGTGTGTGTGTGTGTGTGTGTGTGTGTGTGTGTGTGTGTGTGTGTGTGTGTGTGTGTGTGTGTGCGCGCGCACGCGTGTGTGCGCATGTGTGTGTGTGTGTGTGCGCAGGACACAGTAGCACCAGGTGGAGAGGACAGGAAGATGAAGAAAGCCAAGTACACTCTGAACGACACAGGTCTGCTGGGTGACGACATGGAATACATCACACTTGTGAGTAGTACACAGAGAGTACCAGTGTACACTTAAACTGAAATATTATTATATTGTCTGTACTTCACACTAGTTAGTATAGGTCCTAACTTAGCCCATAAGAAAAAAGACTGTTTCCCTTGCTTATGTGACGGTGCAGACCATCATTATAATCCAAATAGGCCCTGCCTTTGACGGGTTGGACCGTCATAAAAGTTTTATTATTGATATAAAAACCTCAGCTCACTGACTATAGTCCGTCTGTGACCACATCGCTCATGCACACTGCCGTCCATCTCCATTCCAACAGTGGACTAAAACATTGAATAACTATAGATCTACTCTGTGCTATGGATAAAAGGTATGATGTTCAGGGGTCCCTGTGCTATGGATAAAAGGTATGATGTTCAGGGGTCCCTTTGGTATGGATAAAAAGTATAATGTTCAGGGGTCCCTTTGGTATGGATAAAAGGTATAATGTTCAGGGGTCCCTTTGGTATGGATAAAAAGTATAATGTTCAGGGGTCCCTGTGGTATGGATAAAAGGTATGATGTTCAGGGGTCCCTGTGGTATGGATAAAAAGTATAATGTTCAGGGGTCCCTGTGGTATGGATAAAAGGTATGATGTTCAGGGGTCCCTGTGGTCCAGTGGTGCTGGTGCTGGTGGGAACATTGGGGTTTTCTGGAGCAAGGATGGGTCTGTTTGAGCTTGCTAGCATTGACATTAGCAACATTAGCTTCCCAGACAGGTTGCAACACGGTATGAAGTTCATAGTATGCATGGTGATCATAATGTGTTGGGCACAAGCAGCACCCAAACAGTTGTCCCATTTTGATTAGTATTTTTATTCCTTCCTCAAGTGGCACAGGGAGACCTGTACAGCCAGGGGGACCCTGGAGAGAGAGAGACCTAACCCTAACCCACTTATAACAATAAGACAACCTGATTAATGGGACGGATTACTGAATATTAGAATATGGGACAGGTGGCATAGAGTAACATTCAACTAAATTAAATTCCTGTTGGTAAATATACAGTATTTATTGTTGTTGTTGTTGCTGAGTGACTGCATATACGACTTGGTTGTTTTTTCATTTTTTGTCTTTCTTCTCTCCATTTCTGTCAATTATTAATTGCCGTGTCTGATAATCCCATGTGGGAAGGGACAAGAAATTGTTCGGACACATAAATTAAATATTCATTCATTCAGTTATTCATTCCTTCTCATGAATGAAAATGTATTCATTCTTTCATTCATTCAATGAATCTAAGACAACTAGAATTTTCTGATAACAATGTGTTTAATGATTAATCTCCCATCACAATTGTACCAAGTATTCCTGTATAGTTGTGAAGGATAAAATTGTCAATAGAGGGTGTGCATGTGACATCATCATCATGTACCCAGGGGTTACTGACAGTTATATAGTATTTTTTCACAGTTGATTTTTAAGTGATATCATTGCTTCTGGGAGGTTCATCATCTCATCTCTCTCTCTCTCTCTCTCTCTCTCTCTCTCTCTCTCTCTCTCTCTCTCTCTCTCTCTCTCTCTCTCTCTCTCTGTCTCTCTGTCTCTCTGTCTCTCTGTCTCTCTCTCTCTCTCTCTCTCTCTCTCTCTCTCTCTCTCCTCTCTCTCTCTCCAGGGACCCCTGGTCGTGCAGGTCTCCCCGAGGCTGACGGTATGCCGGACCCCCAGGGACCATGCTGATGCTGCCCGTAAGTGTGTGTGTGTGGGAATTAAAAATAAGACATAGACACATTGCAGAGCTGAACAACTATTGTAAACAAATGCAAATCTATAAAGATGCAAGCTCTGACTGGTTCAGACACCCTCTGTGCCAGGGAATCAGGTGGGATCCATAATAATCTATAAATCTATAAAGATGCATGCTCTGATTGGTTCAGACACCCCCTGTGCCAGAGAATCGGGTGGGATCCATAATAAAACCCCAGCGTTTCCAGTTTATCCTACCATTAATATAACGTATTTTCCGCACTATAAGGCGCACCGGATTATAAGGCGCACCAGATTATAAGGCGCAGAGAATAGAAGATACTACAGTTAACAGAGAATAGAAGCTACTACAGTTAACAGAGAATAGAAGCTACTACAGTTAACAGAGAATAGAAGCTACTACAGTTAACAGAGAATAGAAGCTACGACAGTTAACAGAGAATAGAAGCTACTACAGTTAACAGAGAATAGAAGATACTACAGTTAACAGAGAATAGAAGCTACTGCAGTTGAATGACCCATATATAAGGCGCACTGGGTTATAAGGCGCAGTGGGGATTTTTGAGAAAATTAAAGCTTTTTAGTTGCACCTTATAGTCCGGAAATACGGACAAACAATGTTAGAATCACTTGTTTAACCCATTGAGAACAGGGATCTACAAGCTTGTTTCATGCCACTGACTGGTGTGACACAAGCTTGTTACAATATTTTACAGGGCCCTACATTTTGGGGACAATATTTTTAGTTCCAGGGATATTTTAGTTCCACAGAAAAAAATGTACTTTCAGAGACAAAGGGATTTTTTTTCCAATGTAAGGACAACATTTTAGTTTCAGGGACTTCCAAGAAGGTACCAGATGTAACTCTTGATAATGTAAATATGAACCCAAATGGACCCTTGCGGGTCCATTTGGTTTCATTTTTACGCTCTCAAGAGTTAAAATATTCATCATCGGAATTAGCACCACTTAATTAAGGTTACACTGTTTTGTTGGCAAAATACAGCCTGAAATTGTGGACAAAACCAAAAGAATTCTTTAATTTTAGGTCTTTGGTGTGAAAATGTAATCAAATGGTGGTCCGTGGCTCAAATGCTGAATAAATGGTGGTCCCTGAAGTCAAAAAGGTTGAAAACCCCTGCTCTAACAGATCACGTGACTCAGATTCCATGCTCAATGTGTCATCATCATTGGGACCAATCAGCTGTCTACAGAGCAGCAGGGGTGTGGTTTTCCTATGGTTTATAATGGTTTGATCCATCATGGCCGCCCCCTCTCATCTGAGCTCACACTGTTTGTTTAGGCTAGTTCTGCTTTAGTTTGGAAGTAAAAAGCATCAGATGATCAAAATGTAACTTTAGTTGACATGGATGCCCTCAGAGTTTAACAGAGTGGTGAAAACAACAGTTATATTCATCTACACCAAACAGGTGAGTTTATACAGTTGTGTTAATGGATCAGATGATTAACAACACACACACACACACACACACACACACACACACACACACACACACACACACACACACACACACACACACACACACACACACACACACACACACACACACACACACACACACACACACCAATGTCACAACTCTTCTACTATGGCTCTGTCCTCTGGTAAGCTGCTCTGCTCTTTGAAAGTTTGTGTGTTTGTGCTGCCAGTAGTTAGCATGGACATGTGGCTCATTTATTAACATTAGCATAAGCTAAGACAGTGCTTATGCTAACATACCAACACCAAGCTTTCATGGTTTGTAGCACAATCTAACTTCACCTGTTCTCCTTATGCAGTACATTCTGAACCACCTGAACTGAAGTCCATGACCCAGCCTGCTGCTGCTTTTGTCCAGAGAAGATGCACTGCTGGTTTTTCTAAAGAGGTTTCTACTGCTCTGAAGGTTTGTGTGAAATGTGACCATGATGCTAACTCTTCTCTCACTGCTGCATGCAAACATGATGGCACTAACATTATTCTAATGCTCTTCACAAATTTGCTGCTACTAATGTCAAGAATTTTTACTGCTAATAATTGTATCATTCGTCATTTCTAAACCTTTCATGTTTCTAGCATGAGCTAAGACAGTGCTTATGTCAAACTTGTTTTAGGCAGCACATGTTGACACAAACACCACAAGCTTTGCTTATGTCATTGGGTAGAGCTGTTTAAACTCCAGCAGTAAACTCCACTGCAACTTATTCTTGTGGTACCTCTCCTCTTAAAGGGATATTTCACTTAAAAAGAAAAAAAAAAAAAAAAAACAACTTTTGGTCATTTTATAGTCTTCTCCGTCTCATGTGAACACACAAGACAGTTTATAAGTTACTCCGTTCATTATTTAGATATTTGATGTTCATTTTAGCATGTCCACCTCCTTCCTATACAAACCAATTATAACTTATAACTTAAGTTTTTAACCATGACAGATTATTCAAAAACAACTCATCTTTTTCTGGTGACTGATATTGTCTTTCTAATATGTGAGAGGGCCATGGTATTTTATTTACTGTTTTCATGTATTTTTAAAACAAGTAGACCATAAAATGACGAAGTTTTATTGAAAGTGAAATACCCCTTTAAGCTGCTCTGCTCTTTACTTTGTGTGAAATATGATCATGATGGTAACTGTTCTACTACAGCAGCCAATGTTAGTTCTGTTATCGCTTTCGACAGTGCTGCTGCTCAACAACTCTGCTGATAATCATAGCACAGATGGCTCATCTTTCTTTTTTTTTCTTTCTTTCTAGCTGTGGATAACGGATGCTGCTGGAACACTCAACCTGAAGATGGTCTTGTGAAGATCTCCAGGGTTCTGAATGACCTCCAGGCCCACCACCCCATCCTGCCTGCTAAGATGTCTATGTGGACAGTGTTTGTATAGGGAGAAGCATGGCATTCATTTCTTGCTGCTGCCAAAGTCAAATTGTGATATCTGTGGTGATTAGCTTAATAACGGATTGCATTTTTAACGGATTGCAGTTGATGCCAGTTTGACAAGCTCACACCGACCAACTCATTGGAGGCAGTTTGGGGTTCAGTGTCTTGCCCAAGGACACTTCGACTGTCTATAGGAGGAGCTGGGATTCGAACCGCCGACCCGTGGATCATTGGAGGACCTGCTCTACCTCCTGAGCCACAGCCGCCCAAATGCTTGCAGTGTGATATCCGTAGCAAGCTGTTATTTCCTCCTGACTGGTGGAAATAGATGTTGATATATACTGGCTGTGGTCTCTGGTCATTCACAAAACAAACAAGTAAACCTTAATTCTCTTGCCGCCGATAACGCGGGGCTCGTGGACCTCCCGTGGAGTCCCCTCCGCCAGTCACGCGGACGGCTCGTATCACGACGAGATGTAGATTTCATTCTTTAATCCAACTATTAGTCCGTGCGCATCGTCTGATGATCATCCCGTTGCTGACTTTCATTTGGGACAGAATTGGCGACAACTTTTTTTTTTCCCCTCCCATTGACTTGCATTCAACCCAATGCATTCAAACGGCTCTCCTCCGGTTTGCCCCCTCAATGTCGCTGGCGCATGGGTTAAGCAGCCAGGGCTACGCAGCTCTTCCTGACTTAGGACCCGGATGTTTCTGGGCAGATCGCCAGATGATCGATTAGGCAAGACAACAGACACAGCATAACAGAAACAGCACATCCTGTTTAGGAGATCTGAGCTTCAAAATAAGGGCTTTTTTACCGATCGAACTGGTTTGAGCCGCGGCAATGGAGAGGAAACAAGGAAAATCCGATCGCGCTGAATGAGTTAATAATAGTAGAAATAATAGTAGGCATAATATAAATAATATATATAATATAAATATATATAATATAAATATATAATATAAATAATACAAATAGAAAAAATAGAAATAAAGATGTTAGAAATATAAATTATAGCAATAAAAAAACAATAAAATGAATGAAACAAATGATAGAAATAATAACAAATGATGAAAAATAATAAAATAAAAATGATGCCACCTGCTAATGATTCGGTGGTCGATATAAGCCTCACGGTTGTCGGAGACTCTTGCCACCAAGCTTTTGGCGTACTTCTTGTGGCTGGTATTTGCGCTGGATGAACATGTGTTCCACAGTCCCACTTCTGTATTAAGAGTTTTCCACTTCTTGATGTGTGAACATCTGTGGATTCCTCAATGTATTTTGAAGCTAGATGTTTTTCTGCCTTCCACTGGTCCCTCTGTCTTGCCTTCACCTGGATCTCTTGAGGTGTCAGATTGTGTTGTTGGTTGTGTTTGTGAGCTGTGGTGTCTCTGATGGATTCACTCAGCTATGTCTTGTAAGTGAGGGCCAGTGTGGCTGCTTCTCGTTTGACCTGTGCTGGAGTACAGTACTTGGTCGTCTGCATAGCCATACTTTGTTGTTGCCGTAAGGAGGTTGTGGATGTACCAAGGATGTTGAACGCTATTGGTGTCAGCAGTGTCCACTGTGGGACGCCATTCTTGAGCTTTCTAACCCTGCTACTTTAGCCGTTACTGGTGTGGAGCTGAACCCTAAGCAAAACAAATGGCCAATGAATTTGTCAAATACCACAGATATCACAGATTCCTATTGGCAGCGGGAACAAATGAGTGATGTGCAAATCTCTACAGCCATTCATAGACTATAACCACCATCCTATTCCTTCTAGACGCTGGGGCCCCTACCGATGAGATCTGCACGTCTCTGGCTGTCCATGGATGAATCTTGTATGGGGATTCCTCTACAGATGCCTCAAAGTAAGAAACTTCTATTACTGTGTGCTATAGTTGGTGTCCATTTTCAAGGTTCTCTATAAATAATCAGCCCTTTTCTTTCTATCTTTGTTCAGGATGGATGATGTCTGTAGACTGGGACCTGGGTCTGCCCGGTTAGAACCTCACAGTACCAGGTACTTAGGCTTGTTCTGCTTAGTTCTTTTTTAAAAAAAAAACAGTTGTCACTGAAATAGACTGCAATTCATGATTGAATTGTCATTTTGATTCAAATGGGCTTTTTGTTTAAAAAAATAAATGAATAAAAAATAAGCCAATTTTCTGCCTGTTCTGATAATCGGTCACTCCCTATTCTTACTCATTACTGCATATGTATGGTGTTGCAGAGCGTGCACGTGGATGCAAGATGACTCAAGGATGAAGATTGAGGCAGACGTCAACCTTCGACAACGTCGAGGGCGGCCGACGACGAGACGACGACGAGGGCGACAAGGTACTGTGTGTTGTGGCAGGGCAGGCGACAACGAGAGTGACCTTTTCTTTGTCTTCTGTCTGTCTTAGGATGGAAGAGAGACTTGGGACCTGGACCGACCTGGTGAGAAACCACGGACGATGATGAGTGGCGGCGGACGATGAGTGGCGGCGGACAACGCACGGGCGACGCAGACGGTGAATGACTTTCGGCCGACAACTGTGGACGACGTGGAGAGCTCGGTAGACACCTGAAACCCGTTTAGGCCTGTCAGAATTGGACTTTTGTGACATTTTGAATTTAAGAATATATCAAAATTTTCAACATGCCATATGATACTTGGCAATCATGCAATAATTGTGACGGGCCTAAATGAATCTTTCTGTTTTTTTTTTAATAGTATTATTTTTGTAATATATATATATCATGCTGTATATCTATCTTTTAGGAACAACATAATCTTGGTGAAGAGCTCCTTTTCAAGACGATGGAGAAACTGGCAAGGTAATACCACACACACAATGCTCATATTATTTTATGAGCGTTGTAGTATAAACTCTTCAGACTCCATCTCAACCCATAGCACTTGTATTATATACCAACCCACAGTACCTGCTGCAATGACTTATACAGGTTGCCTAATGTATTATAATGTTTTTAGCGCTTCATTCTATGTTGTAAACTGTATTGTAAATCCAGATTAAATTGTAAACTTTTCACCATTGTAAGTCGCTCTGGATTAAGAGCGTCTGCTAAATGCCTAAATTGTAAATTGTAATTGTAAATTGTAAACACAAAGCCATTTATCCATCTGTTACCAATAACAAATTTCTCCCTATTTATCATTACTGTGCATATGTATGGTGTTACACGGCGCACATATTGATGAAAACAGAAAAGCTAATTTAGTGTCTTTGTTAGGATGACCATTGAAGCAGACGCCAGCTTCGTCGCGGGGGTTTCTTCTGAGGACTTCTGGGTCGATGGAAGGCCGGACCGCGCTTAAGTCTTGGTAGACGCATCTGGATCTTTTTGTGTTCTGTCTTTGTTTTTAGGATGGAGGTCCGTACATGTCGAAGGACCTGGGCCAGCCCGGTTAGAAACCACACACTACTAGGTACTGCTGAGCTTGTCCTTGATAGATTTTTTTTTCCTAATACGACAGTTACTGTCACTCAAAAATGGATTTAAGCAGGCACTTTTTGTTAAAAAGCCAATTATCCTCCTGTTGCCAACAATCAGTCGCTCTCTATAATTAAACATTACTGTAAGTGCATGTGTACTGTATGTTGTGGCAGGGCACACACACAGGCCACACCCAAGCTAATTTATTGTCTGTATTGTCCATGTTAAGAGGGAGATTGAGGCAGCCATGGAAGCTTTGCCCCGGGTGTTTCCTGACTACTGCGATCGACTACAGAGGGCCGGCGTCGACTAGGGTGGCTGATGACGACTGACTGGTGGCCGGCGAGGATGACGACCTCCGTGGGCGGTGATGGGCAGCGGACAACGTGGACTGCTCGGTAGACACCTATATACTGTCAGAACTGTAGTTTTGAGATTGAGATGGGCTGCTTCTACTTTAAAATTATGAACATTTTCAACAAGCCAGATGATACTTGGCAATCATGCAATAATTTTGACAGCCCTCAATCAATCTTTTTGCTTGATCATGCTGCATAATCAGTTATGGTTGTATATAGAATATATTTTTTAGAAACACCGTCTTGGTTTATTACCATTGTTCATAAAATAATGTATTAATCATTTATTTTCTTTTCTTTTCTTTAGGACATTGCTGGTCTCCTGTCTGGCTCCAGACTGGTAGTGGTGATATGTAGATGTGATCAATCAGAACTTTGGTTGGTTCACTTAAATAGAAAGTGTAGGAAACAAAAATAAATAGAAAATGTAGGAAACAAACAAACGTAGGAAAATAACATGAACAAATATCAACAATATTAACAATATCAATAAACATTACAGTAAAATAAATAAAGTCAATAAAATAATGAAATAAAAAAATAACCTAATTAGAAATGTATTACCGGTAATACAAAAAATAGATACATAATATGTTTTGAATAATGATGAAGGTAATAATACAATATAATAGTAATATATTGTAATATTATAATATAATAGTAATATAATAATAATAGTAATACATAATAATATAGATGTTAGTAATTTACTAATAAGGGTAATAATGATGATATTGATGTCAATAATATACCTATATATACTAATGTATAATACGGGTAATAATAACATCTACATATTACAACAAGACTATGTGTACAGACCTGTACACATATTGTCAGCAGTCTGGTGGACTCACTACAGCTGTCACAATGTTCTATAGCATCCACGATTGGCTACCTGGAATGAGAGCGTGGTGACACCACATTGAGCTGGACATTCCATGATGGAAGACACCAAAATCTTTAATATCTGTTTGTCTGTAATATCTTATCCTGTTCAGATTTCACAGTGATTATTCATGTATTTCAGTTTTTTTAATTTTTTTTATTCATTATGCCTGTAAATTATATCTGTAAATATTTTCCTCAATTTTGTGAATAAATTATTGCATCTATACCTGGGTGTCCTTCGCATTATGTTATGGGTTCATTACAATGTTGAGGAATACAGTGCAAATATCGTATTTTAATAGATTATAGAACTTAGAAAACCTAGCCTATGGTTTTCTGAAAACCTTCAAATTCTTAAAACAATGAATGATGTAGACAGAAGTAGCTCCCAGCATGAATGTATTGGTTTCACCAGGTACATTTGGGTTCAAAGGAGGCCTAAGGTCTGCAAAATGCAATGTGTGGAAAAATGGAGATTATCACCTTGGTTATTAATTCCGACTACATTTTTGGCTCAAAGGCCAGTCTGAATACTGGACTGAATTTTAAGTTTGAAATTCCCTTGTTTTATAGTACTGTACTTTTCTCCAGAGAATGACTTTACTTAGTTTGTTTGAAAACTTTAAGTCAGTTTTCCATTTGTATTGATGTTCTGCAAAAGGACCATCAAACACCAAGTGTTTAAAGGCTTTTCTGGGGTTCATCCTCTTAGCTGAATTCCAAGAATCCTTTTGGTTATAGAGCTTGTATTGAACTGCACTCTTTTGGTATGCGGTCAGGTTTAGACTTGGCTCAGGGAAGAGGACGCCCCTGCCATGCACAGTCCACCATGGCACAGTTGGAGGTGTGACAACCATCTTTCTGGATGAAATAATTGCTGATTGTAATTCGCTTGGGATTAAGAGCGTAATGCTAAATGCCTGCAATGTTACATTGTGTCTTTCTGCAAACTGTTAATGATATTAGGGTTGTCACTTAGGCCAACACCTCCCTTTGTGGTCACAGTAATGTTTGCCTTACTCCGTTCATAACTTCATATGCAATAAAAAGTTAGTAATACTACACAATGCATATACCATTAAGGGTTCTCTGGGCAAGTGATTTCCTCACTAAGAAGCTCTCATGCCAACAACATTTATATCCTACATGTCTGTACTAATACATGTCAGTGGTGTCTGTGTACATGTGCCTAAAAGGTCTGTGGGGAGTTTGTGCAGTAACAGACGCAGACAGTGACTTCACCATGCTGCAGGGCAACATGGAGTTGACGCCAGAGCTGTTTGGAAACTCCTGGAAGATAAAGCCCTCCGGCCCTGATGTGGCAAACCAGGACCTGTGCACTGTGAGTGGAACACAATACAGGCACGTGCATGCATGCGCGAGCACACACACACACACACACACACACACACACACACACACACACACACACACACACTTACTATACCTACTCCTATTCTACTGTGTCTGCCCAGCTGGCACTGTACTGTAACAACAAAACTCTTGCTACTCACCGACTATAGTAAAGTGATGTGATGAGTGCAGACCACAGAGCTTCTTAAAGCAGTATCTCAGAGTTTATTAAAGTGATTAAACATGATTATGAAATACTAGTTTATTACTCCACCAAATGTGTGTTTCAACAGCCTCCACTGTGCCCTCTGAGTGTCCAGGTGATTGGGAGGGTTCCATGTTTTCACCTTGGACCAGCATCTCTCAGAACTAGTGTAGTGGTTTAGGGTTTTTGAAAAGTTTATACTAATACTTGGTGTCCATAATGTAGATTAGTAGTAGTGCCATGTGCTTATCAATAATACATATCCAGTGGTAGGATTTGCTCTTTTGCCTTTTTATTGTATATACTAAGGCCAGTTTGAAATAACAGGTTAATGGTGGTAATTCATTTTGTTGATTATTGATTTTTAATTGCAATTAACTCATGTGCATACTAACCCAATCCACTGAGCATTCTCTCATTGAATAAAATGGGTAGAGCAGTTTTATGGAGAGACATATAGCCTAGCTGTGTGTCTCCCTGTATCGGGTTACATCCTCCACTATAGAGCAGTTTTATGGAGAGACATATAGACAGACACGCAATGAATTACTTTCTGTATAAACTATTGACACCAACACAGAAATAGGTCGCTTGCAGAGATGTTTATCTAGCAAACCATATGTACATTTACAACAAACAGTTAATCTTTTCTGTGCTCTGTATAACGTCCGAACCCCACGCCATTCCGTGCTTCTACACGCACGCACGGCACGCACGCACACACACACACACACACACACACACACACACACACACACACACACACACACACACACACACACACACAGTGTGACATTACTTGAACTTAGCTGCTGGTGTTGTATTGTTGTATTATATTAGTTTCTACTGCTGTTGCAGTTATAGTTTTGTTATTTATTTTGTTTGTTCAAATTCAAACGTTCACTCAAACATAATTACTTATAAATGGGGCACGGTGGCACAGTGTTTAGTGTTGTCGCCTCACAGCTAGAAGATCCTGGGTTCGATTTCCGCTAGGGGCGCTGCTGTGGGTGCTGGCGGCGTGTCTGCTCCTCCGCGTCATCAGTGCCCATACCCGAGGCGGGGTTGACGAAAGGGCCTTTCTGTGTGGAGTTTGCATGTTCTCCACGTGTCCCCTAGGGTAGATACCCTCACATGTTCTCCCTGTATTCCCTAGGGTAGATACCCTCACAAAAACATGCTGTAATCCTGGGCTCTACACTGCCTCCCCCTGGCCAGCCGGGGCGCCTGATGGAGGGGACTGGAACTGGTTGGAATAACGTGTTCCTTCCACGTGCTACGTCCAACCAGAGAAACTCCCCCCTGTCGGGTGAAAAGAAGGCAGCTTGTCTCCTCATGCATTGAAGGAAGCATGAGCCCAGTCTGCTGCCTCCCCAGGTTGGTGGAGGGTGTGTAGAGCCCAGGATCACATTAGGAATTGGCACTGGGTGAAGAAATGGGTTACAAAATCATGGGATAAAATATTAAAAAAGAAGAAAAAAAAAGACTTATTTAATATTATATCAAATAGTAAACCCTATTCAGGGTTCAAGGTTAGCTTTATTAGTCTCCCGTGGGAGAAATTTGTCTTGGAGTCAGAGAGCAGAGCTGCATAGAGTTTAATACAGACAGATAACAGTAGACACAGGACAATACAATTACACTTAACACATTTACACCCTAGTGTGTATCCTACGCCTGTAAGTGCTAAATGCTCTCCCCATTTAAGAGCTTAATCGAGAGAGGTATAAATGAACGTCTAAACCGGTTATATTTTATCAACGGTGGAGCTCTGTATCTCCTGCCCGTTAGTGGGTTAGGGTTCGGGTTAACCCTAACCATAACACATACTCAGAGAACATGTAAGGGTTCAGCGACAATACATTGAGCCTGTCGAACTACAGCTTGTTGGAAGATGGCTTTTAGGGTGATCGGGGGGCTAGACACCAGCCACCCTACAGCTCTGGTCCGTGGTGTAAAGCTGCACCCAGACGCTAACAGGAAGGTTCAGTCCTGATTTCCTGCAGAACGGTCGCCCCATGTTTGTTTTTAGTTAAATACAGTGTAGCCTCAGAGCCGGCTGTGAGCTTGTAGTCTGGCTATTTGAACTTATTAAAATGTTTTTTTAATAGTTTAAAAGGGCAACGAACTTAAGTGATAAGGGGTTTAGTGGTGACGAAAATCTAGGCCTTCAAGTATTTATCAATAACATAAGATAACATTAGATAACACTAGATAACATAAGATAACATAAGATAACATAACATATACTGATTAGACAACGTTAGACAGACGGTTTGTGTAATCGAGTGAAAACAAACAACTTATTGTTTTTGGGTGAACTAATTTCCTTTAACTTTCCTTTAAACCTTTTTCACTGGTTTTATATGCCTGTGAGGACCTTGTTTATTCCATTTTGCCACCCGCTGTGTTCAAATAAATAGTTTTCATTTAACCTTCTGTACTGTACGTATTTGGTGTTACTTTAGAAATTGAAAAATATCAGACCTCTAAAATTTTTGAAAAAATGTGGCACCAATGTTTGAGTCTATTATTTCAGAAGCAAACATTTCTAACTCAAATCTTTGCTTCTGGGGGATCCCTATAGAACATGTTTTCAGATGGGAGTCCTCCGCAGCCAAATATAGATGATTCTGGTGGTCCTTGGCATGACATCTGTGTTGCTGACACAGGAAAAAATAGATTCTCGTGTCAGAAACTAGGATCTAGCGTTAAGAACTAGAATCTAGTGTAAAAAAAATCAAAATACACAAACAATGAGTTACATCCGGTTAACCAGCTTTCCATCATTTAGCCTGGACCACCTGGAACCCTCTCAAGGACCACTGGTGGTTCCCGGACCACTGGACCACTACAACCTCTGTTCACTTCATGGGGTCAGTCCAGTGGTTGACCAGAGCTAATAGACTTCTATTGAGCTTGACAAAAACAAATAAGGACAAGTCCTAATGTAACGGTATAAGGCAGTGGTCCGGGGACCACCAGTGGTCCATGAGAGGTGGTCTCCAGGCTAAACAATGGAATGTTTGGTTAGACAGATAGCCACCTGCTACATAACTATTCTTAACAGTGTAAACATGAAACCAAATGGACCCTTCTTAATTGCAGATCTGTTTGGTTTCATGCTTACTTGCACTCTCAAGAGTTAAAATAGTTTAAATAAATCTTTAGGGTTTTGGGGGGGGGGGGGGGGGGGGTCTGTGGGGCTAAAATGCCATCAAATGGTCGTCCTCTGTGGTTAAAATATCCATCATGTGAATTATCCCAAGTCTACACAACTAGAGAATGTAGAAGATTAATGGTCATTTTGATCTGTGTGTTTGACTGTTTGGTTTCCCAAATCCAGCCTGGAATTGTGGACAAAAGCAAAATTAATCTTTGTTTTGGGGTCTGTGGGGCTAAAATGTCGTCAAATGGCGGTCCGTGGCTCAAATTCTGAATAAATACTGTTTTAATGTATGCTATGCTATGTATATGCTGAGGACATTAGGTGCAGTACTCATTGTGACCAGTAGAATGTTACCTTTTTTATTGACTACTGCTACCACAGAGCCATCTAGTAGAAGAGTGGCGACATTGAGGGGTCAGAAACTAAGTGCACAGGCTCCTGTTCATTATGCAGTCTGAATAGGGACAAACTGGAGTTGGAAATACATTGTTTTCAACGAGGGCGACGCAAATAAGAGTTATTTTAGGCATGTGTACAACATGTCAACTGTTTTAAAGTACTGTACAGTAACAACTAAATATGTTGTACTATAGCTGCAAAATGATCTAAAATAAAGGGATTTAACATCATTAAAGCTGGGCTGTGCCTGAGTTCAAAGCATTGTCCTCAGCAAAGAAAACCAATGCAAATCCTAAAAGCATCTTGATACAGTCCATGCTTAGCATGCTGCTATTAAAGGGCAATTCCACCTTTTTTTTTTTTTTTTTTCTTCAAAAAAATGCCCTAACAGAAAAATCATTAACATGGCGAAACACAAACTCCATTTCAGCCACCCTGTTCATTTTATCAAGACATTTAGAGATAAATATTCACTCCTCTAAAGTCAGAAGCAGCAGATCATAGTGGAGGTAAAAGGGAAAAGACATATACAAGGAGAGGGGAAAGGGGCTGGGTGTGGGAATCATATTTTTACAGAGGCCAGGCTAGAATTGCAGCCGTCCGTAGGTGTCCTTTGAGAGTGGTTCTGAAGGAGTGAAGGGATTTGCATGTCTGAGTGACTGTTGGTAGGGCGTTCCCTACCAACATTAAGGCAGTATTTGGACAGGTACATGGTGGTATTTTGGTAGTTGACATTAGAGTGTGTACATCTTGCTACCGGGGCCCGGAGGGTTTTCCAAATCACGTACTATACCTTTAAGGATATAGTATTTATACCATATATAAACCAGTGATGCGATGAAACCTTTTCTGATTATCATTCTAACAGGTGTTGACCCAGACCTGCTGCCCCTTTTTGATGGCTGCATGAGAGGAGTCTAGCTTTACCACACAACGGTGCCGTGCGGAAATGAGAGAAGAATTAAAAGTTAAAATGTGTCCTTCGTGCAACGTGTGGTGAGCTTGTAGATCAGTTGTATTTACCATGCACCACTGTCATACTATTGCCTCGTTCGCACTGCCTCTCAGAATATACAGTCCACAGCGACGTGCACACACGGACGCAAAAGGGGGGTACAGACCCTGCCCTGTAACATGTCTAAAACACAGAAGTGCCCTCTTACGGGAGGTTGCCCCTGCTCCCTTCTTTAACACACTGTCCACACGGACCTGCATTGACACTGCTCTGTTGACTAACTTTAATCTCAGCTTAATTTGATTTAAACCAAAAACATCAAAATGCATTGCTTTGATTTCCCGTTTTGTGTCTATAACTGCACACTGTATGACAGATGGTCCTACAGTGATCATGGTTGTGCAGGTGTTTGTGCTAAGATAATTATGAATCATTCATTCTATCTTGCAAGAGAGGACAGCTGACATCCACCACAGCAAGTAGGCTACAGGACCAGTGCAATAAAGGGAAAGTTTTACTGGACATTATTACGTGTCTAGCAGCAGCCCAATATGCAATATGTATTCTATATAAAAATAGGGCCGTTGAATGATTAAATGTTTTTTATCAAATTAATTACAGCTTCTAAATTAATTTAATCACCATTTGAACTATGTCCAAAATATGCCATGTTTTCCTGTACAGGATTTGAACATTTGAAAAAGAAACAGAATCTGGGAAAAGTATTTTTAAATACTTAAATACTTTTTAAAGTCCCCAATGCTTGTAGATTTTTTTTTTTTTTTTTTTTTTTTTTACAATGAGAAAATGCTCAGTGGTTTGAGTCAGTGTGCACATGAGTTAATTGCGTTAATTTTTTTTTAAAAATCAGATTAATCAACAAAATTAATTTAACTAATTAACTTTATTTTCAACAGCCTTTATAAAAATATAGATTTGTATTTTGAACTGTTTGATATCCATTTAGGTCCATGAGGGCTATCAAAAGGAATGTTCAATTATCATTTTTGGCCAATATTTGCAGCCCTACTAACCCTTATCTTAAAGTGGCTCTAATCTCCCCCAGCAGATAATCGATTGCATTAATACTAAATCAAAAAAAAATTTTTTTAAAGGGGATTCAGAGCACTACGAGTCAAGAGTGTTGTGGTTGGTAAGTTTATATTGAGATTCATCATCTCCCCCTTGGACTCACTTCCATTTGTATTGTGCTCAATAACTTTGTTCACTACAGTTACTCATAGAAACCTGTCATGGCTGTGTATGTAAAAGGTAGATTATTAAAATATATATGTATTGATTAAGGTATTGGTCCGTTTTATAGATAAAGATATGTATTGTTTCCTTCATGCTGAAACCTTGTATTTCTTATTTTGCTCCCTTAACCATGTTAATTGTAAAAAGTCGGCCCCCATAGCGTCATTATGGTGTAATTACCATAACGACGATATGAAAAGAGTTGAAGTGGTCCTTGATGTCCAAAGGTGTTGCACACACAAAAATATTAACCCCCCTTCTCACAAGTTCACAATGTGTTGCTTAGCCTATGCCTGACAGAATTCTCTATCTAAAAGTTTATTTAATATATAGGTGGACGGGCGAGGATGCAGCTGCGTAGTAAGCAAACTGTTTTTGTCTTGTGTTCTTATTGTATTGTCTTATTTAAGGATATAGTATTTTATACCATATAAACCAGTGATGTGATGAAACCTTTTCTGATTATCATTCTAACAGGCGTTGACCCAGACCTGCTGCCATTAAATGACGCCCAAGCGCTTCAAAACCTGGAAGAGCAGCTACAAAACCCCCTGAGCTCAAAAACCAACTGGTAAGATTTCAGTGTTTACTTGGAAACACAGACAGACCCTTTTTGATGGCTGCATGAGAGGAGTCTAGCTTTACCACACAACGGTGCCGTGCGGAAATGAGAGAAGAATTAAAAGTTAAAATGCGTCCTTGTGCAACGTGTGGTGAGCTTGTAGATCAGTTGTATTTACCATGCACTACTGTCATACTATTGCCTCGTTCGCACTGCCTCTCAGAATATACAGTCCACAGTGACGTGCACACACGGACGCAAAAGGGGGCTACAGACCCTGCCCTGTAACATGTCTAAAACACAGAAGTGCCCTCTTACGGGATGTTGCCCCTGCTCCCTTCTTAACATACTGTCCCACGGACCTGCATTGACACTGCTCTGTTGACTAACTTTAATCTCAGCTTAATTTTATTTAAACCAAAAACATCAAAATGCATTGCTTTGATTTCCCGTTTTGTGTCTATAACTGCACACTGTATGACAGATGGTCCTACAGTGATTATGGTTGTGCAGGTGTTTGTGCTAAGATAATTATGAATCATTCATTTGATCTTGCAAGAGAGGACAGCCGACATCCACCACAGCAAGTAGGCTACAGGACCAGTGCAATAAAGGGAAAGTTTTACTGGGCATTATTACGTGTCTAGCAGCAGCCCAATATGCAATATGTATTCTATATAAAAATAGGGCTGTTGAATGATTAAATGTTTTTTTTATCAAATTAATTACAGCTCTAAATTAATTTAATCACCATTTGAACTATGTCCAAAATATGCCATGTTTTCCTGTACAGGATTTGAACATTTGAAAAAGAAACAGAATCTGGGAAAAAGATCTGTTTATTTCTTAAATACTTAAATACTTCTTAAAGTTCCCAATGCTTGTGATTTTTTTTTTTTTTTTTTTTTTTTTTACCAATGCGAAAATGCTGGTTTAATTACTTGGTTTAAGACAATGCAATGCATTTTTAAATAGTTAACTATATGAATTTCAAATCATCGGATTGTATCGCTAGATTGTCCATGTATCGTCTTGGACTGATCAACTAACAAATGTCAATTCAAGAACAGAGTGTGTATTGGTGCTGAAAGGAGACTGTTTGGAGAGTCATGGCTGCAACGCTAGCAAACACCTGTGCCAAACAAACAAACATGAGGGGCATCAATGGCAAGATTGGATTCAGAACTACGAGTCAAGAGTGTTTTGTGGTTGGTAAGTTTATATTGAGATTCATCATCTCCCCCTTGGACTCACTTCCATTTGTATTGTGCTCAATAACTTTGTTCAGTACAGCTACTCATAGAAACCTGTCATGGCCGTGTATGTGAAAGGTAGATTAAGGTAGATTTTATTATTAATATATATGTATTGATTAAGGTATTGGTCCGTTTTATAGATAAAGATATGTATTGTTTCCTTCATGCTGAAACCTTGTATTTCCTTATTTCGCTCCATTTTAAAAAGTCGGCCCCCATAGCGTCATTATGGTGGTAATTATCCCACCATAACGACAATATGAAAAGAGTTGAAGTGGTCTTGATGTCCAAAGGTGTTGCACCAAAAAAATGTTAACCCCCCCTTCTCACAAGTTCACAATGTGTTGCTTAGCTATGCCTGACAGATTCTCTATCTAAAAGTTTATTTAATCCGGTATATAGGATACTACAACTATGTATCGGCTTAGAGTCGGCCCGGCTGAACTTAATGTAGGGCCAGCCTCAACATTTTGGGCCCAATTAAAGCTCTACATTGTACCACAGGTTACTGTTGTATTTCGTGAAAAGTATTTTTGTTGTCTGTGTGTTTTAGCGGCTGTGCGGCGTAATCCGCCATCGCCTCGTGATACAGACCAAGAGATCGAAAAATACATCACTAAATGGCTGCAATGACGGAGAGGTGGACGGGCGAGGATGCAGGGGAGAAGGCAGAATGCAGGGGAGCCTGCAGATCAGACAGCTGGGTTGTAAGCAAACTGTTTTTGTCTTGTGTTCTCATTGTATTGTCTTATTGTATGGTCTTCTTTTTAGCAGCTGTTGCCACATCTTCTAGAGCAGGGGTTTTCACCTTTTTGATACCAGGGCCCACTATTTATTCTGAATCCGAGCCAGGAGACCACCCTTTGATCACATTTTAGCCCCACAGACGCCAAAAACTAAAGATTTATTTTGGTTTTGTACACAATTCCAGCTGGATTTAGGAAACCAATCAGTCCAACATACAGATCAAAATGAACATTCCTCTTCTACATTCTCTAGGTGTGTAGACTTGGGCTTGATTTCCTGTAGTTACTGGTGATTTCCTGGTCCACAAGACACTACCAAAATACCACCAGGTACGGCCCAAACTCCAAATACTTCCTTTATGTCAACCATGTCCACTCCCACAACACCAGAGGGAGTTGCAACCCAGATTCGGCACAAACAAGGGACTTCATTCCTTTCGCTCATAACATAAGCCACAAAAATGTAACCCGACCACCAGTCAATAAGACATGTGAATCCCTTGACTCCTAAAAAACACTCTCAATGGGTACATAGTCCATACGGGCGGCTGCAATTCTTAACTGGCCTCTGTAAAACAAAATGCAAATATAATTCCCCCACCCACCCTCTTTCCCCTCTTTGTATATTTCTCTCTTTCCTTTTTTCCTCCACTTTGATTTTACCTTCACTATGATTTGCTGCTTCTGGATTTACAGAAGTAATTATTTTGTATGTCTATATAGCTTGATGAAATGAAAAACCCTATTTTTAAACAAGTGTATTCTGAACTAGTGTGTCCAATCAGCTATTCATCAGATTTGTTGTAGTTGTGCTTAAATTGTACTGAAATTCTCCAAGCTGTTTTGTTGCAGTGTATACTTGACTTACCGTATCGTACCGTAACTCTCCATTTCTGAAATATTTTTTTTTTGATTCATTCATCAATGAATCTGTGTGTGTGCGTGTTTGTGTACGTGCGTGCGTGCGTGCGTTCGTGCGTGCGTGCGTGCGTGCGTGCGTGCGTGCGTGCGTGCGTGCGTGTGTGTGTGTGTGTGTGTGGTGTGTGTGTGTGTAGGACACAGTAGCACCAGGTGGAGAGGACAGGAAGATGAAGAAAGCCAAGTACACTCTGCTGGGTGACGACATGGAATACATCACACTTGTGAGTAGTACACAGAGAGTACCAGTGTACACTTAAACTGAAATATTATTATACTGGCTGTACTTCACACTAGTTAGTATACTGTAGGTCCTAACTTAGCCCATAACACAAAGACTGTTTCCCTTGCTTATATAACGGTGCAGACCGTCATTATTATCCAAATAGGCCCCGCCTTTGACGGGTTGGACCATCATAAAAGCTTTATTATTGATATATATGTAGAGAGAGAGACCTAACCCTTACCCTAACCCACTTATGACAATAAGACAACCTGATTAATGGGACGGATTACTGAATATTAGAATATGGAACAGGTGCCATAGAGTAACATTCAACTAAATTGAATTCCTGTTGGTGAATATACAGTATTTATTGTTGTTGTTGCTGAGTGACTGCATATATGACTTGGTTGTTTCTTCATTTTTTTGTTTTTCTTCTCTCCATTTCTGTCAATTATTAATTGCTGTGTCTGATAATCCCATGTGGGAAGGGACAAGAAATTGTTCGGACACATAAATTAATTATTCATTCATTCAGTCATTAATTCCTTCTCATTAATGAAAATGTATTCATTCTTTCATTCATTCAATGAATCTAAGACAGCTAGATTGTTCTGATAACAATGTGTTTAATGATTAATCTCCCATCACAATTGTACCAAGTATTCCTGTATAGTTGTGAAGGATAAAATTGTCAATAGAGGGTGTGCATGTGACATCATCATCATGTACCCAGCGGTTACTGGCAGTTATATAGTATTTTTTCACTGTTGTTTTTAAGTGATATCATTGCTTCTTGGAGGTTCATGAAACAACATATTATTTTGTTCATCACATCTCATCTCTCTCTCTGTCTCTCTCTCTCTCTCTCTCTCTCTCTCTCTCTCTCTCTCTCTCTCTCTCTCTCTCTCTCTCTCTCTCTCTCTCTCTCTCTCTCTCTCTGTGTGTGTCTCTCTCTCTGTCTCTGTCTCTGTCTCTCTCTCTCTGTCCCTCTGTCCCTCTCTCTCTCTCTCTCTCTCTCTCTCTCTCTCTGTCCCTCTGTCTCTCTCTCTCTCTCTCTCTCTCTCTCTCTTTCTCTCTCTGTGTCTCTCTGTCTCTCTCTGTCTCTCTGTCTCTCTCTCTGTCTCTCTGTCTCTCTCTGTCTGTCTCTCTCTCTCTCTCTCTCTCTCTCTCTCTCTCTCTCTCTCTCTCTCTCTCTCTCTCTCTCTCTCTCTCTCTCTCTCTCTCTCTCTCTCTCCAGGGACCCCCTGGTCGTGCAGGTCTCCCCGAGGCATGGTAACAGTCTCTGTGTTGAGTTGTGCTTTTATTGTGAAATGTTGGGAGGGTTTGTACTGCACATACTTGTACAATGTACAGTACATACTGCAGCAGCGGTGGGCAATTATTTTTTCCCAAGGAACCAAATGAGATACATAAAATATTGTGGAGGGCCAAGACTAAAGGCTGAACTAAAGTCTGTGTAATATTAATTTAATTTCAAGATAAAAGTATAAATAAGACCAACCATTTCGACACCAGGGCCCACTATTTATTCAGAACTTGAGCCATTGAGGACCACTATTTGATGACATTTTAGCCCCACAGACCCCAAAACTAAAGATTTATTTTGTTTTTGCCCACAATACCAATGCTGGATTTCACAAACAAACCAGTCAAACATACAGATCAAAATTACCATTAATTATTTTACATTCTCTGATTATGTAGACTTTGGGCTAATTCTCATGATGAATATTCTAACTTTTCATTGCGGGTCCATTTGGTTTCATGTTTACGCTCTCAAAGAGTTACATCTGGTTAGCAAACTTTCCATATTTAACTGGAATTCTCTCAAGGACCTCTGGTGGTCCCTGGACCACTGTTTGAAAACCATGGTACCCTTTCACAGGCCGGTCAGAGTCAGCCAAAGAGTTGCATTTGGCCCCGGGCTGCATAATGCCCTACTGTAGCCTACATCGTTCCTAATGCCCAGGTATGTACTGTATTCTACATCGTTCATAATGCCCAGGTATTTACTGTAACCTACATCGTTCCTAATGCCCAGGTATGTACTGTAGCCTACATCGTTCATAATGCCCAGGTATGTACTGTAACCTACATCGTTCCTAATGCCCAGGTATGTACTGTAGCCTACATCGTTCCTAATGCCCAGGTATGTACTGTAGCCTACATCGTTCATAATGCCCAGGTATGTACTGTAACCTACATCGTTCCTAATGCCCAGGCATGCACTGTAACCTACATCGTTCCTAATGCCCAGGTATGTACTCTATTCTACATCGTTCCTAATGCCCAGGTATGTACTGTAGCCTACATCGTTCCTAATGCCCAGGTATGTACTCTATTCTACATCGTTCCTAATGCCCAGGTATGTACTGTAGCCTACATCGTTCCTAATGCCCAGGTATGTACTGTAACCTACATCGTTCCTAATGCCCAGGTATGTACTGTATTCTACATCGTTCCTAATGCCCAGGTATTTACTCTATTCTACATTGTTCATGATCGTCAGGGGTCTTTGGAGATGTGTGTGCGTGTGTTACTGTCCCTGTACAGCTGACATAGATAACATCAACATAGAGCTTATCCACTGAAATGACAGCTTTTTAGTTATCCTCCCGGAATTGTTTTCTTATGGGAAATAAGATTTTGCGCCTCTCCATTATAACCTTCATGAACTTTCAACCGTAGTTAGACATATGAAACTAAATGATACAGTACAGTACACTGTACCTTATCATTTAGTTTCAATGTCAGTCTGATCAATACTGACAAAAATATCGTCACCACTTTTCTACTCAGCTGTTAACCAAACCTATTCAGTCTCAGATATATGAGAGTAAAGTGATGAGTTTAATTTGTTGTAGTTGTTATTTTACTTGTCTGTTTGATTACTAACTTAGTGTGTTCTAGTCAGTCAGTCAGTCAGTCAGTTTGTTTGACCTGTCTTACTCCCTGTCAGCTGACTTCCATCTGACTGTTTGACCTGTCTTACTCCCTGTCAGCTGACTTCCATCTGACTGTTTGACCTGTCTTACTCCCTGTCAGCTGACTTCCATCTGACTGTTTGTCTCGTAGATAAACTCTTGAGGTTGTTGGCAAAAGTTAAGCCCGCTGTTTACTTTCACGATTTTGAACGCCTTATCCATGCTTTTATTTCAACCCGACTCTTTACTGTGGTTCCCCAAGGCTGTCTGGTTGGATTACAGCTGGTCCAACATGCAGCCGCTCTCCTCTCCACAGACACACAGAAACACCATCATATCTCCCTGATTCTCTCCTGCCTACACTGAGGTCGACTGATCAACAACTCCACAACATCCTTAAATCCAAACTGAAATCTCAGGGAGATAAATGGTTCTCTGTTGTGCCACCCACACTGTGGAATGAACCTCAGGTCAGGGCCTGCATGTGCCTGATAATAATGTTATTGTAAACGATTCAGGTGTTTAGAGATTGCTGTTTACAATGATAAGCAGACCTGGACGTAATGTAGGACTACATAATAACATCTTCCACCTGCAGGAGCCAACATGCTCATATATAGATGTAATGTAGGACTACATAATGACATCTTGGCCCTGTAGCAGCCAACATGCCCATATATAGATGTAATCTAGGACTACATAATGACATCTTTACCCTGTAGCAGCCAACATGCCCATATATAGATGTAATGTAGGACTACATAATGACATCTTGGCCCTGTAGCAGTCAACATGCCCATATATAGATGTAATCTAGGACTACATAATGACATCTTGGCCCTGTAGCAGCCAACATGCCCATATAGGGCCTAGGCTTGGTTCTATTGTGGTTCTCTGTGTAAAATATCAGTCAGAATCTATTTGCAGATATGACCAGGGCCGGATTTAGCCAGCCCTACTAGGGTGGGCTGAAAGAATGGCAGGGTGTATGGGCAACTCCAGAGTTTTTATATGAAGCAGTGGTTTTCAATCCTTTTGACTCCAGGGCCCACTATTTATTCGGCATTTGAGCCAGGGAGGACCACCAGTTGATGACATTTTAGACCCACAGACCCCAATACTAAAGATTTATTTTGCTTTTGTCCACAATTCCAGGCTGGATTTGTGGGAAAAACAGTCAAACATACAGATCAAATTGGTTCAAGGTTCAAGGTTCAAGGTTTGCTTTATTAGTCTCCCGTGGGAGAGATTTGTCTTGGGGTCAGAGACCAGGGCTGCATACAGTTACAAACAGACACATGACAGTAGACATAGGACAAAACAGTTACACACATAGACCATGGTAGGGGCTAAATGCTCTCGCCATTGAGGAGCTTAATAGAGAGAGGTACAAAAGAGCGTCTATACCTGTTATACCTTATCAACGGTGGAGCTCTGTATCTCCTGCCTGTTCGCATTGTCACATACTCAAAGTTGAGAACATGTAATGGGTCAGAGACAATGCTTTGAGCCTGTCTGAGTATAGCTTGGTCAAAGATGGCTTTTGGGGTGATCGGGGGCTAGACAAGCCCATGATCTTTCCAGCCATCATAATAAGTCTCTCAATCTGAGATTTATGTTTGACAGTTAGGTTACCAAACCAGTTAGCTATCCCATATCTCAGGATTGACTCTATGCTTGCCCTGTAAAAGATCAACATAATATTCAAACTGACTCCAAACAATCTGAGTCTACGAAGAAAGTGTAAGCGCTGATGTATCTTAGCGCAACAAGAAGCAACATGTGTTCTCCAGCTCATGTCCTCGTCAATATGCACACCAAGGTATTTATAAGAGGGGACCTGTTTGATGATGTTGTTATTGACGCTCAGTACAGTGTGATCGCCGATGGACCTGGGGTCAATGACAACCTCCTCCGTTTTCTTTGTATTAATAATCATGTAGTTCCGATCACACCAGTCAACAACTTCACTCACTCCAGCTGTATGGCTGAGCAGGCTAGAGTTGCTTGATAGCAGGCTTAAAATGACTGTGTCGTCAGAAAACTTGATCACATACTGGTTAGGACAAGAGCTCACACAGTCGTTTGTGTACAGGGTAAAAAGGAAGGAGGAGCTCACCGTTCCCTGTGGAACCCCTGTACTACTCAGTGCCTCCTCAGACACTACACTGTTGAACCTGACCCTCTGTGGTCTATTCAACAAGAAGGAACAGTACCATTTAATGGCAAACGGGTTAGCACCCAGTCCCGACAACTTCCTTAACAGTATGTCTGGGTGGATAGAATTAAACGCAGAGCTAAAATCAATGAACAATGCTCTAGCATAGGCATACTTATCCTCCAAATGCTTCAGTGTGAAATGTGTGACAGTAGAAATGGCATCGCAGGTGCCTCGGTTTCTAGCATAAGCAAATTGGTACTGGTCCAGTCTGGGTTCAACGTCCCTCCGTACAGACTCCACCAGGATCCTTTCCAGTGCTTTAACTACATTAGATGTAATGGCAACAGGCCTGTAGTCGTTGTTCTCAGATGGGCAAGATACTTTTGGCACTGGAACAAGGAGTGATTTTTTCCATATCACAGGCACTGTGTGTGAGTCCAGAGACAATTGAAACAGCATGTGCCATGCCGGCGATAATTCTACTGCACACATTTTCAACAAGGACGCTTGCATATTATCAGGCCCGGTTGCCTTGTTAGTCTTAATGGTTCTGAAAACTCTGCATACAGTCTCACGATCTAGGACCAACCTGTTATCAGCATTACATTCAAGGGAATTAATGACATCAAGACAACCCATAGAAGTATCACATTCAAACCTCATGAAAAAGTCATTTAGTTCATTTGCTTTTGTGCTCTCATCTAGAGCAGCAATGGGCTTCCTGTCTGCCCTCATGTTTGTCATGCCACGAATGGAGTCCCATAGCTTCCTTGTGTTGGATCTAGCCAGGTACATCTCAGCACGCTCCTTGTGCTTCCTCCTGGATTCCCTCAAATGTCTATTAAGGTCCTTCTGTGCCACCTTTAAAGCTTGGGTGTCTCCCGCTTTGAAGGCCACCCTTTTCCTCCTTAGACACTCCTTTACCTCCCTTGTCACATAAGGTTTATTATTCGGGTAGGTAATTATGGACTTCTGTGGTACTATTGAGTCCACACAGAAGGAGATGTAAGCAGTGATCGACTCAGTGGCCGAGTTGATGTCCGCATCTTCAAAGAAGATTTCCCAGTCAGTCAAAAGGAAGCAGCCCTTAAGCTCTTCCACTGAGTCCCTAGTCCAAACGTGCACAGTCTTTTCCGTTGACCATTTCCAAATTGACCATTAATCTTCTACATTCTCTAGTTGTGTAGACTTGGGATAATTCACATGATGAATATTTTAACTCTTGAGAGTGTAAACATGAAACCAAATGGACCAGCAAGGGTCCATTTGGTTTCATTCTTACGCTCTCAAAGAGTTACATCTGGTTAACCAACTTAACATTATTTATTCTGGGGACCACCTGGAATCCTCTCAAAGACCACTGGTGGTCCCGGACCACTGGTTGAAAACCACTGATATTACCTTTCATTGGGTGGGCAGGATGCACGTTTGGGTGGGCTCTGCCCACCGCTGCCCCCCTCTTTAGTTTTGGGTGTGAGGGGTGAAACTGTCATCAACTGGTCCATAGCTCAAATGCTGAATAAATAGTGGGCCCTGGCATCAAAAAGGTTGAAAACCCCTGATTAAGACCATTCACCATTCTTATAATTGTTATTTTTCTGCAGTAAAATCAGTAGAATCACAGGGATATATAGGATGCTGTACCATCATCTTATGGTCATTGCACAAAAATGACTTGATGATGATGATTAATAATAGTATTGATAATACCAATAATATCAATATTAATAAGGGTAACAATAATAATAGTTATTATTATTTGTGTAAGTCACTATTCCATCAGAAAGCTAAATGAAGGAACCAAATGGACCCAGACCCTTGGTCTGTAACTCTGAGTTTACAAATGTTCATCTCTGCACTAATCAGAGATGAACTAGACTAGACTAATGCTTGTCAAACTGGGGGTCCTTGAAAATGAAAGGTGTTGAGAATCACTGCTAGAGGGGGTCCGTGGGCCAATTTGGGGGTCTCTGACATGAAAGAGTTTGGGGACCACTGGATTGGACAATCACTTTTGCTGTGGGGTTTGTTTAGCCAAGAGTCCATTATGATTAACAACTGAATAAATATATTGTATTGTATAAAATATTTTGTAATTGCTGTTAAGTGCATTATTTAAACTACTGATTCCCAAAGTGAGGTCCAGGGACTGATTATCTCTTCAAATGGGGGTCCGTGGGCTAAGCAGTGTCAGTTTGGGGGTCCTTGACATGAAAAGGTTTGGGGTCCAGTGATTTAAAATCCACTTTAAAGTGTTTGTTGAAGTTTATCTACATACATTCACAGCTAATGTAGGTTTTGCTGCCGCCTGGTGGTGACAACGGACAACTGCACCATGCTATAGCGCTGTTGAAACTCACATGTACAAATACATTGTTTTCAACGAGGACGGCGCAAATAAGAGCTGTTTTAGGCCTGTGTACAACATGACAACTGATTTAAACTGTTTTAGGCCTGTGTACAACATGACAACTGATTTAAACTGTTTTAGGCCTGTGTACAACATGACAACTGATTTAAACTGTTTTAGGCCTGTGTACAACATGACAACTGATTTAAAGTAATGTACAATAACGTTTAAAGTCTCTGCTCTGTTGCTCTGTCTATGGTGCACTAATACTTCAAAACGATGCAAGGATTTAAAGTGTATCTACATTTTACAGTAGGTTTTGCATCATGCTCTGGCGCTGATGTTGGTGCCATCTGCGGTCACATTTTAATATAGAGACTTCCGGTGTGTTTATGCCCACATGCGTGACCTCATGGAATTCTGTGACTCGGCACTGTGCAGATCTACAAACCCACAACATATCTCTAATAAAGCTGGTTGTTGGATTGTAGCTCTGATGTTGGCGCCACCTTTGGTCACATTTTAATATAGAGACTTCCGGTGAGTTGACTATACTGCGGCTGCGCAGTCATAGCGTCAGAGTAGCGACATTGAGGGGTCAGAAACTTAGCTGCAGTTCATGCTCGCTGAATAGGGACAAACTGGAGTTGGAAATACATTGTTTTCAACGAGGGCGACGCAAAGCAAAGCTGTATTAGGCCTGTGTACAACATGACAACTGATTTAAAGTGATGTACAATAACGTCTAAAGTCTCTGCACTGTTTATTATTCACTATTGGAGCTGCCAGACCAGCATGCTAGCATGCTAACCAGATGTAAACAGAAACGGAGTGAATAAAACAGGGACTTCCGGTGTGTTACACTGAGATCTGTGACCTGTCGGATTCTGTCCGCATGCACTGTCGTCGAAGATAGCCGATAAGACCTCGGCGATTTTCGGAGCGCGGTCCTGTCGTACGGTCGACATATGACCAGAACCACATAATAGTGTCAGAGCAGCGACATTGAGGGCTCCCTATATAAACAAGGACTGTTGCCTGAGTTAAACATAGCAGATTCTCACACACAAAGCGAGGCTTGGGTGCCCTCCTGTGGAGAACTGGAGAACTGCAGAATGGATGATTGAATGAATGAAGTTTTTATTAACAGAGATGAGAGTTACAGTACAAGTCAAGTACACACTTCTACAAAACCTATAACAGCTATTAAAACAAAAACACCAAATAATAACGGCATACAATGTTTAATGGTTTCATATACCTTGTAAAAGATTAATGTATTTTATATGGCGTTATAACAGTAATAGTAACGGCATCATGTTTAATGTGTTTCAAATCAATTCTAAAACTCATAGCCTATACATAAATGGCCATTTTAAAGGGGAATTGCACCCATTTTCAAAAGGATACAAATGTGAACCAAATGGACCTTAGCGGGTCCATTTGGTTCCATTTGTACCCTCTCAGGAAAAAGGGGTCTGAAAGAAAAATCATTAACATGGTGGAAATACATCTTGATGATGTCATCAGATGTATTTCAACATGTTAATGTTTTTTCAGACCTCCATTTTTAGTTAATACAGAATTGGGGGAACTTTTTTTTTTATCATGTCCACACAACATCTCTAAGGTATTTTAATGCCATTAAAATGTTGAAAATGGGTGGAGTTCCCCTTTAATGTGTTTCAAATTAATTCTAAAACTCATAGCCTGTACATAAATATTATGGCCGCCCGGGATGACAATAGAGAACACAGTGTAACAGGAACGTCATATTTCTTCTTTGGGTTCATGTTTCCGGTCGGACATGTTTGAGTGTAACTCCGTCTCCCAGAAGTTAGATCTGCAGGTTCGTATCAAACAATAAGGAGCTAATCAAAGATTGCCGTAGATCTGTGGTAGTGGCAGCGGCTGTAACTATAGCTTATCAATTAGATGTTCAAATGATCAAATGTTAATCATGCTAATCAGGGCTCTGGGCTTTAGTAAGCAGACAAAGCAAGCAGCAGAGCCTTAGAAATAGACAGAGTTGCGACATTGAGGGGACAGAAAATAGTCTGGTCACGTGGTTCTAGTACTCGCGCGAGCCCATAGGCTCGCATTCAGTAACTTCCGGCTGTCACTATTTGTTGTCACTATCTAATAGTCTATGTAGAGGAGCCGCCATTGGACTGGCGCCATGGAGTGAACGGAGTTGGCGTAACTCTGTATTTCCAAGGCTCTGGGAGCAAGCAGCTCCTCTACGTGCGTCCACAGCCATCTAATAGAAGAGTGGCGACATTGAGGGGTCAGAAACTAAGTGCACAAGCTCCTGTTCATTATGCATTTTGAATAGGGACAAACTGGAGTTGGAAATACATTGTTTTCAACGAGGGCGACGCAAATAAGAGTTATTTTAGGCATGTGTACAACATGTCAACTGTTTTAAAGTACTGTACAGTAACAACTAAATATGTTGTACTGTAGCTGCAAAACGATCTAAAATAAAGGGATTTAACATCATTAAAGCTGGGCTGTTCCTGAGTTCAAAGCATTGTCCTCAGCAAAGAAAACCAATGCAAATCCTAAAAAGCATCTTGATACAGTCCATGCTTAGCATGCTGCCATTAAAGGTCAATTCCACTTTTTTTTTTCCCAAAAAATGCCCTAAAAGAAAAATCATTAACATGGCGAAACACAAACTCCATTTCTAGGAAACAATATGAAGACAATGTGGAGATCTTTATCATGTCCACACAACATCTCTAAGGTATATTAATGACAGTAAAATGGGAATTCCACACTAAACTTGTGACCATGAATACCACAGAACAACACCACCCCCTTTTCAAAGTAAAGTAAAGTAACTAGTTACTTTTTCACAGAGGTAACTATAACTATAATCCCCTTAGTTTTTTTTCAGCTACCATGAGCACGTACACAGGAATCCGCTTCTGCAGTTAAGAATACACTTGTTTACAATGTCAGCCACCCTGTTCATTTCATCAAGACATTTAGAGACAAATATTCACTCCTCTAAAGTCAGAAGCAGCAGATCATGGTGGAGGTAAAAGGGAAAAGACATATACAAGGAGAGGGGAAAGGGGCTGGGTGTGGGAATCATATTTTTACAGAGGCCAGGCTAGAATTGCAGCCGTCCGTAGGTGTCCTTTGAGAGTGGTTCTGAAGGAGTTAAGGGATTTGCATGTCTGAGTGACTGTTGGTAGGGCGTTCCCTACCAACATTAAGGCACTATTTGGACAGGTACATTGTGGTATTTTGGTAGTTGACATTAGAGTGTGTACATCTTGCTACCGGGGGCCCGGAGGGTTTTCCAAATCACGTACTATACCTTTAAGGATATAGTATTTATACTAAACCAGTGATGCGATGAAACCTTTTCTGATTATCATTCTAACAGGTGTTGACCCAGACCTGCTGCCATTAAATGACGCCCAAGCGCTTCAAAACCTGGAAGAGCAGCTACAAAACACCCCTGAGCTCAAAAACCAACTGGTAAGATTTCAGTGTTTACTTGGAAACACAGACAGACCCTTTTTGATGGCTGCATGAGAGGAGTCTAGCTTTACCACACAACGGTGCCGTGCGGAAATGAGAGAAGAATTAAAAGTTAAAATGTTTCCTTCATGCAACGTGTGGTGAGCTTGTAGATCAGTTGTATTTACCATGCACCACTGTCATACCATTGCCTCGTTCGCACTGCCTCTACAGTCCACAGCGACGTGCACACACGGACGCAAAAGGGGGCTACAGCCCCTGCCCTGTAACATGTCTAAAACACAGAAGTGCCCTCTTACGGGAGGTTGCCCCTGCTCCCTTCTTTAACACACTGTCCACACGGACCTGCATTGACACTGCTCTGTTGACTAACTTTAATCTCAGCTTAATTTGATTTAAACCAAAAACATCCAAATGCATTGCTTTGATTTCCCGTTTTGTGTCTATAACTGCACACTGTATGACAGATGGTCCTACAGTGATCATGGTTGTGCAGGTGTGTGTGCTAAGATAATTATGAATGATTCATTTGATCTTGCAAGAGAGGACAGCTGACATCCACCACAGCAAGTAGGCTACAGGACCAGTGCAATAAAGGGAAAGTTTTACTGGACATTATTACGTGTCTAGCAGCAGCCCAATATGCATTATGCAATATGTATTCTATATAAAAATAGGGCTGTTGAATGATTAAATGTTTTTTTATCAAATTAATTACAGCTTCTAAATTAATTTAATCACCATTTGAACTATGTCCAAAATATGCCATGTTTTCCTGTACAGGATTTGAACATTTGAAAAAGAAACAGAATCTGGGAAAAGTCTTTTTAAATACTTAAATACTTTTTAAAGTCCCCAATGCTTGTAGATTTTTTTTTACCAATGAGAAAATGCTCAGTGGTTTGAGTCAGTGTGCACATGAGTTAATTGCGTTATTTTTTTAAAATCCGATTAATCAACAAAATTAATTTAACTAATTAACTTTATTTTCAACAGCCTTAATAAAAATATAGATTTGTATTTTGAACTGTTTGATATCCATTTAGGTCCATGAGGGCTATCAAAAGGAATGTTCAATTATCATTTTTGGCCAATATTTGCAGCCCTACTAACCCTTATCTTACAGTGGCTCTAATCTCCCCCAGCAGATAATCGATTGCATTAATACTAAATCAAATTTTATTTTTTTAAAGGGGATTCAGAGAACTTCGAGTCAAGAGTGCTGTGGTTGGTAAGTTTATATTGAGATTCATCATCTCCCCCTTGGACTCACTTCCATTTGTATTGTGCTCAATAACTTTGTTCACTACAGCTACTCATAGAAACCTGTGATGGCCGTGTATGTGAAAGGTAGATTATTAAAATATATATGTATTGATTAAGGTATTGGTCCGTGTTATAGATAAAGATATGTATTGTTTCCTTCATGCTGAAACCTTGTATTTCCTTATTTTGCTCCCTTAACCATGTTAATTGTAAAAAGTCGGCCCCCATAGCGTCATTATGGTGGTAATTATCCCACCATAACGACGATATGAAAAGAGTTGAAGTGGTCCTTGATGTCCAAAGGTGTTGCACACCAAAATAATTAACCCCCCCTTCTCACAAGTTCACAATGTGTTGCTTAGCCTATGCCTGACAGAATTCTCTATCTAAAAGTTTATTTAATATATAGGTGGACGGGCGAGGATGCAGCTGCGTAGTAAACAAACTGTTTTTGTCTTGTGTTCTTATTGTATTGTCTTATTTAAGGATATAGTATTTATACCATATAAACCAGTGATGTGATGAAACCTTTTCTGATTATCATTCTAACAGGTGTTGACCCAGACCTGCTGCCATTAAATGACGCCCAAGCGCTTCAAAACCTGGAAGAGCAGCTACAAAACACCCCTGAGCTCAAAAACCAACTGGTAAGATTTCAGTGTTTACTTGGAAACACGGACAGACCCTTTTTGATGGCTGCATGAGAGGAGTCTAGCTTTACCACACAACGGTGCCGTGCGGAAATGAGAGAAGAATTAAAAGTTAAAATGTGTCCTTCGTGCAACGTGTGGTGAGCTTGTAGATCAGTTGTATTTACCATGCACTACTGTCATACTATTGCCTCGTTCGCACTGCCTCTCAGAATATACAGTCCACAGTGACGTGCACACACGGACGCAAAAGGGGGCTACAGACCCTGCCCTGTAACATGTCTAAAACACAGAAGTGCCCTCTTACGGGAGGTTGCCCCTGCTCCCTTCTTAACACACTGTCCACACGGACCTGCATTGACACTGCTCTGTTGACTAACTTTAATCTCAGCTTAATTTGATTTAAACCAAAAACATCAAAATGCATTGCTTTGATTTCCCGTTTTGTGTCTATAACTGCACACTGTATGACAGATGGTCCTACAGTGATCATGGTTGCGCAGGTGTGTGTGCTAAGATAATTATGAATCATTCATTTGATCTTGCAAGAGAGGACAGCTGACATCCACCACAGCAAGTAGGCTACAGGACCAGTGCAATAAAGGGAAAGTTTTACTGGACATTATTACGTGTCTAGCAGCAGCCCAATATGCAATATGTATTCTATATAAAAATTGGGCTGTTGAATGATTAAATGTTTTTTATCAAATTAATTACAGCTTCTAAATTATTTTAATCACCATTTGAACTATGTCCAAAATATGCCATGTTTTCCTGTACAGGATTTGAACATTTGAAAAAGAAACAGAATCTGGGAAAAGTATTTCTTAAATACTTAAATACTTTTTAAAGTCCCCAATGCTTGTAGATTTTTTTTACCAATGAGAAAATGCTCAGTGGTTTGAGTCAGTGTGCACATGAGTTAATTGCGTTATTTTTTTAAAATCCGATTAATCAACAAAATTAATTTAACTAATTAACTTTATTTTCAACAGCCTTAATAAAAATATAGATTTGTATTTTGAACTGTTTGATATCCATTTAGGTCCATGAGGGCTATCAAAAGGAATGTTCAATTATCATTTTTGGCCAATATTTGCAGCCCTACTAACCCTTATCTTACAGTGGCTCTAATCTCCCCCAGCAGATAATCGATTGCATTAATACTAAATCAAATTTTATTTTTTTAAAGGGGATTCAGAGAACTTCGAGTCAAGAGTGCTGTGGTTGGTAAGTTTATATTGAGATTCATCATCTCCCCCTTGGACTCACTTCCATTTGTATTGTGCTCAATAACTTTGTTCACTACAGCTACTCATAGAAACCTGTGATGGCCGTGTATGTGAAAGGTAGATTATTAAAATATATATGTATTGATTAAGGTATTGGTCCGTGTTATAGATAAAGATATGTATTGTTTCCTTCATGCTGAAACCTTGTATTTCCTTATTTTGCTCCCTTAACCATGTTAATTGTAAAAAGTCGGCCCCCATAGCGTCATTATGGTGGTAATTATCCCACCATAACGACGGTATGAAAAGAGTTGAAGTGGTCCTTGATGTCCAAAGGTGTTGCACACCAAAATAATTAACCCCCCCTTCTCACAAGTTCACAATGTGTTGCTTAGCCTATGCCTGACAGAATTCTCTATCTAAAGGTTTATTTAATATATAGGTGGACGGGCGAGGATGCAGCTGCGTAGTAAACAAACTGTTTTTGTCTTGTGTTCTTATTGTATTGTCTTATTTAAGGATATAGTATTTATACCATATAAACCAGTGATGTGATGAAACCTTTTCTGATTATCATTCTAACAGGTGTTGACCCAGACCTGCTGCCATTAAATGACGCCCAAGCGCTTCAAAACCTGGAAGAGCAGCTACAAAACACCCCTGAGCTCAAAAACCAACTGGTAAGATTTCAGTGTTTACTTGGAAACACGGACAGACCCTTTTTGATGGCTGCATGAGAGGAGTCTAGCTTTACCACACAACGGTGCCGTGCGGAAATGAGAGAAGAATTAAAAGTTAAAATGTGTCCTTCGTGCAACGTGTGGTGAGCTTGTAGATCAGTTGTATTTACCATGCACTACTGTCATACTATTGCCTCGTTCGCACTGCCTCTCAGAATATACAGTCCACAGTGACGTGCACACACGGACGCAAAAGGGGGCTACAGCCCCTGCCCTGTAACATGTCTAAAACACAGAAGTGCCCTCTTACGGGAGGTTGCCCCTGCTCCCTTCTTAACACACTGTCCACACGGACCTGCATTGACACTGCTCTGTTGACTAACTTTAATCTCAGCTTAATTTGATTTAAACCAAAAACATCAAAATGCATTGCTTTGATTTCCCGTTTTGTGTCTATAACTGCACACTGTATGACAGATGGTCCTACAGTGATCATGGTTGCGCAGGTGTGTGTGCTAAGATAATTATGAATCATTCATTTGATCTTGCAAGAGAGGACAGCTGACATCCACCACAGCAAGTAGGCTACAGGACCAGTGCAATAAAGGGAAAGTTTTACTGGACATTATTACGTGTCTAGCAGCAGCCCAATATGCAATATGTATTCTATATAAAAATAGGGCTGTTGAATGATTAAATGTTTTTTATCAAATTAATTACAGCTTCTAAATTAATTTAATCACCATTTGAACTATGTCCAAAATATGCCATGTTTTCCTGTACAGGATTTGAACATTTGAAAAAGAAACAGAATCTGGGAAAAGTATTTCTTTAATACTTAAATACTTTTTAAAGTCCCCAATGCTTGTAGATTTTTTTTTACCAATGAGAAAATGCTCAGTGGTTTGAGTCAGTGTGCACATGAGTTAATTGCGTTATTTTTTTAAAATCCGATTAATCAACAAAATTAATTTAACTAATTAACTTTATTTTCAACAGCCTTAATAAAAATATAGATTTGTATTTTGAACTGTTTGATATCCATTTAGGTCCATGAGGGCTATCAAAAGGAATGTTCAATTATCATTTTTGGCCAATATTTGCAGCCCTACTAACCCTTATCTTACAGTGGCTCTAATCTCCCCCAGCAGATAATCGATTGCATTAATACTAAATCAAATTTTATTTTTTTAAAGGGGATTCAGAGAACTTCGAGTCAAGAGTGCTGTGGTTGGTAAGTTTATATTGAGATTCATCATCTCCCCCTTGGACTCACTTCCATTTGTATTGTGCTCAATAACTTTGTTCACTACAGCTACTCATAGAAACCTGTCATGGCTGTGTATGTGAAAGGTAGATTATTAAAATATATATGTATTGATTAAGGTATTGGTCCGTGTTATAGATAAAGATATGTATTGTTTCCTTCATGCTGAAACCTTGTATTTCCTTATTTTGCTCCCTTAACCATGTTAATTGTAAAAAGTCGGCCCCCATAGCGTCATTATGGTGGTAATTATCCCACCATAACGACGATATGAAAAGAGTTGAAGTGGTCCTTGATGTCCAAAGGTGTTGCACACCAAAATAATTAACCCCCCCTTCTCACAAGTTCACAATGTGTTGCTTAGCCTATGCCTGACAGAATTCTCTATCTAAAGGTTTATTTAATATATAGGTGGACGGGCGAGGATGCAGCTGCGTAGTAAACAAACTGTTTTTGTCTTGTGTTCTTATTGTATTGTCTTATTTAAGGATATAGTATTTATACCATATAAACCAGTGATGTGATGAAACCTTTTCTGATTATCATTCTAACAGGTGTTGACCCAGACCTGCTGCCATTAAATGACGCCCAAGCGCTTCAAAACCTGGAAGAGCAGCTACAAAACACCCCTGAGCTCAAAAACCAACTGGTAAGATTTCAGTGTTTACTTGGAAACACAGACAGACCCTTTTTGATGGCTGCATGAGAGGAGTCTAGCTTTACCACACAACGGTGCCGTGCGGAAATGAGAGAAGAATTAAAAGTTAAAATGTGTCCTTCGTGCAACGTGTGGTGAGATTGTAGATCAGTTGTATTTACCATGCACCACTGTCATACTATTGCCTCGTTCGCACTGCCTCTCAGAATATACAGTCCACAGCGACGTGCACACACGGACGCAAAAGGGGGCTACAGACCCTGCCCTGTAACATGTCTAAAACACAGAAGTGCCCTCTTACGGGAGGTTGCCCTTGCTCCCTTCCTAACACGCTGTCCACACGGACCTGCATTGACACTGCTCTGTTGACTAACTTTAATCTCAGCTTAATTTGATTTAAACCAAAAACATCCAAATGCATTGCTTTGATTTCCCGTTTTGTGTATATAACTGCACACTGTATGACAGATGGTCCTACAGTGATCATGGTTGTGCAGGTGTGTGTGCTAAGATAATTATGAATGATTCATTTGATCTTGCAAGAGAGGACAGCTGACATCCACCACAGCAAGTAGGCTACAGGACCAGTGCAATAAAGGGAAAGTTTTACTGGACATTATTATGTGTCTAGCAGCAGCCCAATATGCAATATGTATTCTATATAAAAATAGGGCTGTTGAATGATTAAATGTTTTTTATCAAATTAATTACAGCTTCTAAATTAATTTAATCACCATTTGAACTATGTCCAAAATATGCCATGTTTTCCTGTACAGGACTTGAACATTTGAAAAAGAAACAGAATCTGGGAAAAGTATTTTTAAATACTTAAATACTTTTTAAAGTCCCCAATGCTTGTAGATTTTTTTTTTTTACCAATGAGAAAATGCTCAGTGGTTTGAGTCCGTGTGCACATGAGTTAATTGCGTTATTTTTTTTTAAATCCGATTAATCAACAAAATTAATTTAACTTATTAACTTTATTTTCAACAGCCTTAATAAAAATATAGATTTGTATTTTGAACTGTTTGATATCCATTTAGGTCCATGAGGGCTATCAAAAGGAATGTTCAATTATCATTTTTGGCCAATATTTGCAGCCCTACTAACCCTTATCTTACAGTGGCTCTAATCTCCCCCAGCAGATAATCGATTGCATTAATACTAAATCAAATTTTATTTTTTTAAAGGGGATTCAGAGAACTACGAGTCAAGAGTGCTGTGGTTGGTAAGTTTATATTGAGATTCATCATCTCCCCCTTGGACTCACTTCCATTTGTATTGTGCTCAATAACTTTGTTCACTACAGCTACTCATAGAAACCTGTGATGGCCGTGTATGTGAAAGGTAGATTATTAAAATATATATGTATTGATTAAGGTATTGGTCCGTTTTATAGATAAAGATATGTATTGTTTCCTTCATGCTGAAACCTTGTATTTCCTTATTTTGCTCCCTTAACCATGTTAATTGTAAAAAGTCGGCCCCCATAGCGTCATTATGGTGGTAATTATCCCACCATAACGAAGATATGAAAAGAGTTGAAGTGGTCCTTGATGTCCAAAGGCGTTGCACACCAAAAATATTAACCCCCAATTCTCACAAGTTCACAATGTGTTGCTTAGCCTATGCCTGACAGAATTCTCTATCTAAAAGTTTATTTAATATATAGGTGGACGGGCGAGGATGCAGCTGCGTAGTAAACAAACTGTTTTTGTCTTGTGTTCTTATTGTATTGTCTTATTTAAGGATATAGTATTTATACCATATAAACCAGTGATGTGATGAAACCTTTTCTGATTATCATTCTAACAGGTGTTGACCCAGACCTGCTGCCATTAAATGACGCCCAAGCGCTTCAAAACCTGGAAGAGCAGCTACAAAACACCCCTGAGCTCAAAAACCAACTGGTAAGATTTCAGTGTTTACTTGGAAACACAGACAGGCCCTTTTTGATGGCTGCATGAGAGGAGTCTAGCTTTACCACACAACGGTGCCGTGCGGAAATGAGAGAAGAATTAAAAGTTAAAATGTGTCCTTCGTGCAACGTGTGGTGAGCTTGTAGATCAGTTGTATTTACCATGCACTACTGTCATACTATTGCCTCGTTCGCACTGCCTCTCAGAATATACAGTCCACAGCGACGTGCACACACGGACGCAAAAGGGGGCTACAGCCCCTGCCCTGTAACATGTCTAAAACACAGTAGTGCCCTCTTACAGGAGGTTGCCCCTGCTCCCTTCCTAACACGCTGTCCACACGGACCTGCATTGACACTGCTCTGTTGACTAACTTTAATCTCAGCTTAATTTGATTTAAACCAAAAACATCAAAATGCATTGCTTTGATTTCCCGTTTTGTGTCTATAACTGCACACTGTATGACAGATGGTCCTACAGTGATCATGGTTGTGCAGGTGTGTGTGCTAAGATAATTATGAATGATTAATTTGATCTTGCAAGAGAGGACAGCTGACATCCACCACAGCAAGTAGGCTACAGGACCAGTGCAATAAAGGGAAAGTTTTACTGGACATTATTACGTGTCTAGCAGCAGCCCAATATGCAATATGTATTCTATATAAAAATAGGGCTGTTGAATGATTAAATGTTTTTTTATCAAATTAATTACAGCTTCTAAATTAATTTAATCACCATTTGAACTATGTCCAAAATATGCCATGTTTTCCTGTACAGGATTTGAACATTTGAAAAAGAAACAGAATCTGGGAAAAAGATCTGTTTATTTCTTAAATACTTACAGTAAATACTTCTTAAAGTTCCCAATGCTTGTAGATTTTTTTTTTTTACCAATGCGAAAATGCTGGTTTAATTACTTGGTTTAAGACAATGCCAATGCATTTTAAATAGTTAAACTATATGAATTTCAAATCATCGGATTGTATCGCTAGATTGTCCATGTATCGTCTTGGACTGATCAACTAACAAATGTCAATTCACAGAGTGCTGTATTGGTGCTGAAAGGAGACTGTTTGGAGAGTCA
>CM076980.1:2982053-2983292 GCA_039105355.1 Benthosema pterotum
AACTTTTGGTCATTTTATGGTCTACTCAGCCTCATGTGAACACACCAGACAGTTTATAAGTTACTCCTTTCAGTATTTAGATATTTGATGTTCATTAGTCTGCCATTAGTCTGCCAGACCCAAACCCATTATAACTTAAAACTCCATTTTAACCATGACAGATTATTCGAAAACAACCCATCTTTTTTCTGGTGACTGATATTGTCCTCCTAATACGTGAGAGGGCTGTGGAATTTCATTTACAGTTTTTATTTATTTTTAAAATATTGTTTTATTCATTTGGGTGGGCATTCCCAAATATGGAGGGGGCTACATTTTACAAAACAATATTTTAAAAATAAATGAAAACTGTAGATGCAATTCCACTGCCCTCTCACGTATTAGGAGGACAATATAAGTCACCAGAAAAAAGATGGGTTGTTTTCGAATAATCTGTCATGGTTAAAATGGAGTTTTAAGTTATAATGGGTTTGGGTCTGGCAGACTAATGGCAGACTAATGAACATCAAATATCTAAATACTGAAAGGAGTAACTTATAAACTGTCTGGTGTGTTCACATGAGGCTGAGTAGACCATAAAATGACCAAAAGTTTTTTTTTGGGTGAAGTACCCCTTTAAGAATGCCATATTGGGCGGACATATTGGATTTCATAGAAAGTTGCAATACAAAAAATGTTTGTATTCATATAATTGATCAACCTGTGAATTTTTGTAGAAATATCTCTCAGTTTAATTTTTTGCCCTATTCACCCCCCATTATATCTAATAGCCAATACACTAATATTGTGGTCGCCATATTGGGCAGCCATATTGGATTTCATGGAAAGTTACAATACAAAAAATGCTTGTATTTATATAATTGATCGTGAATTGAATTGTCGTAGAAATATCTCTCAGTTTAAAATTTTGCCTTTTTCACCCCCGATTAGGGCCATTATATTTAATAGGCAAGTTGTACGCCAGCTTGAATATCTCAGAGAGCACAAGGGGGATTCACGGGGACTTTTAGTATGTCATTCCTAAAGGTATTCTGAACATATCCTGAAATTTTCAGCTTGTTACTAATTTGTTCCGGGTGCAACCCTATTACTACTGGACTATGTACAGCTGACATAGATGACATCAACATAGAGCTTATCGACTGAAATGACGGCTTTTTAGTTATCCTCCCGGAATTGTTTTCTTATGGGAAATAGGATTTTGCGCCTCTCCATTATAACCTTCATGAACTTTCAACC
>CM076980.1:2983792-3091458 GCA_039105355.1 Benthosema pterotum
GTTATCAGAGACAGGGCAGCCAGAGTCAAGGTAAGCTCTTCCACTGTGTTGAAGTAGTTCTGTGGAGGCAGATCAGCTGCTGTGGAATTCAGGGTAACTCTGCACTGCAATCGGCCTGGTGTGAGGGAGGGAGGGAGGGAGGGAGCGCATGGACACGTTAAAAACACCTGTGTGTGAGGGAGGGAGGGAGGGAGGGAGGAGGGTAGGGCGCATGGACACGTTAAAAACACCTGTGTGTGGTGTGTGGGAGGGAGGTGAGCGCATGGACACGTTAAAAACACCTGTGTGTGTGTGTGGGAGGGAGGGAGCGCATGGACACGTTAAAAACACCTGTGTGTGTGTGGGAGGAGCGCTCATGGACACGTTAAAAATCACCTGTGTGTGTGTGAGGGAGGGAGGGGGGAGCGCATGGACACGTTAAAAAAACCTGTGTGTGTGTGTGGTGGGAGGGAGGGAGGGAGCACATGGACACGTTAAAAACACCTGTGTGTGTGTGAGGGGTGGGAGGGAGGGAGCGCCATGGACACGTTAAAAACACCTGTGTGTGTGTGTTGTGTGAGGGAGGAGGGGAGGGAGGGAGCGCATGGACACGTTAAAAACAGGTAACTCTCCACAGCACCAGCCTATGTCTGGGAGGGATGGAGCGCATGGACACGTCCAAAACAGGTTCAAAACACGTCCAAAACACGCTTGGCACCTTTTTGTACTGTCCCACTGTACCGATCTATTGTCTAAAAACAGCTGATCCAGTCGGTCTCGGTGGCGCGCTATGAGCTTGGCGTGCTATGAGCTCCTATATAGTCAACATTACTTGTTTAAAACATTTTTAGTAGTCTCGTAAAAATAAAAAAAATGTAACGCGAGAAATGGGTGTCTACTGCATGCAGGCAGATTAACATTGTGAAGGACGAGGGTTTGCATGAAATAATACGGATTGCTCAAACACATGGACCTACGAACCACAAACCACTGTAGAACCACTACTGTGACGAACACAGCGCACTATTTTGATGAGAACTGGGCACTTATGTCCCATGCATTAGCTGTTATGAAGACGGAACAGAGAGGCACTTCGCCACCGTGCGCACATAGCACTTTATCCAGCACACTGACCACAGAGTGCACGTACATTATCGGGCACAAGACGTGAAGACTGCAGCAGGAGCTGGATAACCTAAACTACACAAGTTGTGCTGAAGCCTTGCAGATTAAGTTATTGAGGTTGTGTGTGTGTGTGGTGTGTGAGAGAGAGAGAGAGTGTGAGTGTGTGTGTGTGAGAGAGAGAGAGAGAGGAGAGAGAGTGAGAGAGACAGAGACAGAGACAGAGACAGAGAGAGAGAGAGAAGAGAGAGAGAGAGGGGGGAGACAGACAGACAGACAGACAGACAGACGGAGTGTGTGTGTGTGTGTGTGTGTGTTGTGTGTGTGTGTGTGTGTGTGTGTGTGTGTTGCGCGCGTGTGTGTGGACAGCAAAAGAGTGAAGTGGGGGTGTGATGGGGGCTTGAAGAGGGCAAGCTCTCATCTCCTGAAGTTTTTTTTCTCTTATTGCAGGAACTTCTTGGAGGAGAGAAGTATGTTTCCTGTCCAGTCGTGCCGTCAGCATTTCATCATATAGAAACAGAGAAAACGATCTCAACAGAACTGTTTCCTAAAGGCTACAGCCTAATTGCACTGTTCTGCATTAGTCTTCACTGAGGCATATGCACTGGCTGCTTAGTGTACATGAACACAAAAAATGTGGAAAAATAGTTTGGAGCACACAAAGTTGCACACTGTCATTTATTGACATTGATTTGACAGTATGTCATTGTTACAATAAAATAAGCATTTCTGGCTAAGTATTTGTCTCTGCTTACATTTGATGAGAGTGTTAAAAGTCAGAGTGTTTAAGTCAGATTTAGAACAGATAAAAATATGCAATTAATTTGCGATTAATCGAAGATTAACTATGGGCCATCATGAGATTAATCGCGATTAAATATTTTAATCGACTGACAGGTCTACTTTTTAACTCATTTACCGCGATCGGATCTTCTTTGTTTTCTCCCCATTGCCACGGCTCAAACCTGTGAGATCGGTAAAAAACCCTTATTTTGAAGCTCAGATCTCCTAAACAGGATGTGCTGTTTCTGTCATGCTGTCCCTGTTGTCTTGGCTGACCTCTCTTCTGACGATCTGAGCAAAAACATCCGGGTCACAAGTCAGGAAGTGCAGTGTAGCTCTGGCTGATTTACCCATGCGCTCACGACATTCAGGGGGCAAACCGGAGGAGAGCCGTTTGAATGCATTGGATTGAATGGGTGTGAATGGGACAAAAAAAAAGTTGTCACCAGTTCTGTCCCAAATGAAAGTGAGCAAGGGATCATCAGACGATGCGCACGGACTAATAGTTGGATTAAAGAATGAAATCTACATTTCGTCGTGATACGCGCCGTCGTCGTGACCGGTGGGAGTAATCTAACAGGAAATCCACGAGCAGCTCGAGAACGGCGTACAAAGAATTAATTTTTGTACCTGGTAGTCTGGCATCTGGAAGACGTTGCTGAAACTCCTCCACTGATGTAATCCGTCACCTCATAGGTGACTTTTAAACGGGTTCTTGAAGACGTTCCTCCAACCGTGGTCACATATGGACTGTAGAAACAGCTTGTTATTAGACCATGACACAGGGGCGGATGTAACATGTCCCATTTTGGGGGGGGGGGGGGGTGGCGGGGGGGGGGGGGGGGGGGCAAGAGAACATGTTGGAGGGGCAAGAGAAAATGGTATGGGTGCGGCTTCATCGCCCCGTGTCGCTTCGCGCCACGGGCGATGAAGTCGCACCCATACCATTTCCGTTACAGGACTTTTATTAGTCAAGTAAAGCATCAATAATAACATCAGTTGTTGTTGAAGTTGCAACAGACACGCAGCATGCATAAAGCTAAAGGTCTGACTCAGAGAGTTTTCTGTTTTCAATGATGAAATGCTGTTGGTTTAGTGGTGACACAGCTGTAGTTAGTTAGTAGCAGTAGTTCACTTTCATTTTATATGATGTACCCATGCCTAGATCCAGTGTAAACCTGTGCACGGTTAATCCAGTTTTGCCAACCTGATCACCAGCTCTTGTAAACCCTTTCGGCGCCGGAACACGTTTGGTGCTCTGAGCATCGTCATAGTTTAGCTAAAAAGTAGCAGACATACAACCTCACTTTGAGCTTTGAACTTGTAGGTCGGCTAGTATTGAAAGATTGTGAAAATGTGGCGAATTTTTTTTTTCCCCCTTTTTTTTCCCAGAAAAACTAGTGTCAGAAGAAACTAGAATGTAGTGTAAGAAACTGGAATGTAGTGTCAGAAACTAAGCTGGAATGTAGTGTCAGAAACTAGAATGCCGTGCCAGAAACTAGACTGTAGTGTCAGAAACTAGAATCTAGCGTCAGGAACTAGAATTTAGCGTCAGGAACTAGAATGTAGCGCCAGAAACTAGAATTTAGCGCCAGAAACTAGAATTTAGCGCCAGAAACTAGAATTTAGCGCCAGAAACTAGAATATAGTGTCTAAAACTAAAATCAAGCCAGGATAACATTGGATTAATGCTTTTCATTGGTTCAATATCTATAAAAGTCAATAACCACTTTTAAAATAAAACCATTTAAAACAAGACTCAATATATCAATATATCATCATTCAAATCCCAACCAAGAGGTTTGTTGGTTTGTTTTATTTACCTGGAGGCAGGGAAGCTGGGCCTGAAGGAGTTTATTTACCTGGAGGCAGGAAGCTGGGCTGAAGGAGTTTATTTACCTGGAGGCAGGGAAGCTGGGCCTGAAGGAGTTTATTTACCTGGAGGCAGGGAAGCTGGGCCTGAAGGAGTTTATTTACCTGGAGGCAGGGAAGCTGGGCCTGAAGGAGTTTATTTACCTGGAGGCAGGGAAGCTGGGCCTGAAGGAGTTAATTTACCTGGAGGCAGGGAAGCTGGGCCTGAAGGAGTTAATTTACCTGGAGGCAGGGAAGCTGGGCCTGAAGGAGTTCTCTCCTTTGGTCAAATGTCTGCAGCCAGCACCGCTGTCGCCTACGGCACAATAAAGAAAATTACCATAATTTCCGGACTATAAATCGCTACTTTTTTCCACATGCTTTTGACCCTGCGGTTTATACAACGGTGCGGCCAATCTATGGATTTTCCAGGTAACAGTGGGGCTCCGCAGACTAAAGGATAGAAAGTTGGTTAACCAGATGCAACTCTTTGAGAGCGTAAAAATGAAACCAAATGGACCCTAGCGGGTCCATTTGGTTTCATGTTTATGCTCTCAAGAGTTATGATATTCACCATCTAAATTAGCACCACTTAATTAATTAATTATTATTAATTATTATTAAGTTATGTTCATTTTGGTCTAATTTTGATGTTTTGCCTCTTTTGTTTGCGAAAATCCATCCTGGAGTTGTGAACAAAACCAAAAGAAATCTTTAGTTGTCTGTGGGGTGAAGATGTTGTTAAATTTTGACTATAAGCCTGGTGCGGCTTATAGTCAGGTTCTACTTGCCCTCAGGTCATGGTCACTTGCCCCCCAGGTTCCAGGTGGTCCCCAGTTAAGTTGGTTAACCAGATGTAACTCTTGAGAACGTAAAAATGAATGCAAATCATTTTTACACTCTCAAGAGTTAAAATTCATCATATTAATTAGCCCAGGTCTACACTGTAGAAGATTAATGGTCATTTTGATGTGTTAATTTGCCTGTTTTGTTTCCCAAATCCAGCCTGGAATTGTGGACAGCTAGAAAGCAGGGAAAGACACAGAGGCAGAGTGCAATGACTGCCTTCAAGACAAATTTATCTTGTGTTGTGTTATAGTGCAAGTTGCACACTTGCCCGATCGGGCAACCAGGTAGCAGTCTTCACTTGCCCCACCATTTTTTTTTACTTGCCCGGGCAAGCGGGCAAGTGTTAGTGTCAAGCCCTGCTTACTGTTATAGTGTTTAAGAATAATGCACTTATAATGAAAAATAGAGGGAGAGAATTGGAAGGTTTTCCTGTATATGCTATTAACTCACGGACTGCCGATCCCGCGGTCATCGTTGTTTTCCCGTTAAATTACGTGTGCCAGTCACGTCAACGGCTCGTAACAAGACGAAATGTAGATTTCATTCTTTAATCCAACTATTAGTCCCAGCGCATCGTCTGATAATGATCCCGTTGCTGACTTTCATTTGGAACAGAATTGCCGCGCCAACTTGTTTTGTTTGTCCCATTCGCACCCATTCAATCCAATGCATTCAAAAGCCTCTCCTCGGATTCTGGGGCTGAATGTCGTTTGCGCACGGGTAAATCAACTAGGGCTAGACGTCACTTCCTGATTTTTGACCCGGAACTTTTTGCTCAGATCGCCAGAGGACAGGTTAGTCAAGACACCAGAAATAAGCATGACTGCACCCCCCCCTCCTGTTTAGGCGATCTGGCGCTTCAAAATAAGTTTTTTTTTCCGATTTCACTGGCTTGAGCCGTGGTAACGGGGAGAAAACGAACAGGGAACGAGAGCAGGCAAAACGTTAGTCAAAATAACTACTCTCCATTTTCTAATTGTGTGGACTCTTGAAAATTACGTAATTCAGATGTTTAAGTAATTTAACTCTTGAGAGTGTGAAATTGACCCTTACGGGTCCATTTGGTTTTATTTTAACACTCTCAACAGTTACAGATCCATAAGGGTCCAAGAGCTGTCATGTGATCTACCTGCATGGTCTGTGTGATCTACTGGTAGATCACCATCTACCTTTTGGGCAGCGCTGTTACAGCTCCCGACTCTAATCCAGTGGTTTACAACCGCTTTGATGCCCACTATTTATTCAGAATTGAGCCACAGATTTGATGACATTTTAGCTGGTTCATTTGGTTCATTTTTGGAACCAGACCTTCAAAATCTCTTCCAAATCCATCAACAAGGCATGACCTATGCAGTGGAAAAATGTCTGTGTGGCATTTATTGTTTAAAACAATGTTTTATCATCTAGGAAAGCTATTGGTGGAGAGGTTTGTCTGTCACATGTTATGCTTAGCTGTGATTGGACCATAGTATAGTTTGGGGAGGGGCTTATCTAAACAGGGCTTGACACTAACACTTGCCCACTTGCCCGGGGCAAGTAAAAAAAATGGTGGGGCAAGTGAAGACTGCTACCTGGTTGCCCGATCGGGCAAGTGTGCAACTTGGTGCACTATAACACAACACAAGATAAATTTGTCTTGAAGGCAGTCATTGCACTCTGCCTCTGTGTCTTTCCCTGCTTTCTAGATATCCACAATTCCAGGCTGGATTTGGGAAACAAAACAGGCAAATTAACATACACATCAAAATGACCTAATCTTCTACATTCTCTAGTTGTGTAGACCTGGGCTAATTAAGATGATGAATTTTAACTCTTGAGAGTGTAAAAATGAAACCAAATGGACCCGCAAGGGTCCATTTGGTTTCATTTTTACGTTCTCAAGAGTTACATCTGGTTAACCAACTTAACTGGGGACCACCTGGAACCTGGGGGGCAAGTGACCATGACCTGAGGGCAAGTAGAACCTGACTTGCACTTGCCCGATGGGCAAGTGCCTCGGAGACCTTAGTGTCAACCCCTGTAAGACTAAAGGTCCATTGAAATAGAGCTGCGCAGTGACGTCAGCGCCCCTGTTCCAGTAATGGAATCCTCACTCATTTTTCTCAGACTTTTCGAAAATAAAAACACGATTGTGCTGCAGACAAAACCAGCTCGGGTCGTGACAAATCATGACAACAATAAAAAAAAAAAGCAATAATATCTAATTGGTAAGAAGTACAAAAAACGGCAGGATACACCACTTTGTTTCGTTTTTCATCTAAGAAATTATTTGATTGTTCAAAAAAAAACTTCATGCCATCATGATTCGTCACAACTCGAGTTGGCTTTGTCCGCGGCGTAATCGTCTTTATATAAATTATTTTCGAAAAGTCTATGAGAAAAATGAATGGGGAATCCACTTCTGGAACAGGGGCGGTGACGTCACTGCGCAGGACTATACCACACAACTGAAGTATGTTTCTGCATTTGCATGTGAATGGGTCCATCTAGTGGACAGAATATGCATAGACAAGTTATAGAATTACCAAGAGTATGGGCTGTGTCTTATGGACTAAATTTGTGTATGATATGGGGTATAATGAGCTAAAATAAATAATGTAAAACAATACATTCGATTTTGAATACATTTGATTATTAAAAATATTAAAGAAATGCCCTTTTTTGTGCCGTTTACACTAAGGAACTAGCCTTAAAAGATACCTGGGTATGTTTGATGGAAAGTTGGTTAACCAGATGTAACTCTAAAACATGAAACCAAATGGACCCTTGCGGGTCCATTTGGTTTCATGTTTACACTCTCAAGAGTTAAAATATTCACCATCTGAATTAGCCCTGAATTAGTCTACACAACTAGAAAATGTAGAAGATTAATGGTCATTTTGATCGGCATGTTCTGCTTTGTTTTGTTTTCCAAAAATCCAGCCTGGAATTACAGACAAAAGCAAAAGTCCTCTGTGGTTCAAATGCTGAATAAATAAACAGTGGGCCCTGGCAGGTATGAAAATGGTTTCAAAACCACTGCCTTAGACCAGTGCTGCCCAAAAGGTAGATGGTGATCTACCAGCAGACCGTGCAGGTAGATCACATGACAGTCCCCATAGATCTGTAACTCTTGAGAACGTTAAAACATTGAGAACGTTTTAACGTTCTCAAGAGTTACGCTACTGTCCATGCAATTAGAAAGGAGAATAATTGTTATTTTGACCAATGTTTTGCCAGTTCTCTTTTCCCAATTGTGGACAAAAATGTCAAAGTTTCAGGTTTTTGGTGCAAGAAACTAAACTCAACATCATGAACTGTCAACTCAAACCCCGAATACCGTTTTCAAACGTCAGTAGTAGCATATATAAAAAAAAAAAAACACACACAATTCTCCCCCTCTATTTTTCATTATAAGTGCATTATTCTTAAATAATAAGAATCACAAGTATCACCATCACCACTATTTCAATGCTCAAACTATCTTGGGGGGCATTGAAATGGAGTATTTTTTATGTGTAGATTTTGTTGAGCCAGACACTTTGAAAGTAGCTCTCAAGTAAAAAAAAAAGGTGTGGGGCAGCCGTGCCTTAGACTGACCTGAAGCAAAGAGCAGAGAGATGCCTCTGACTCCAGCCTTCATGAACTCCGTATTGATGCGGTTCATGTAGGCTCCAGACAGGCTGTCCTCGTCGTCTCCGTAGCTGACGGTGTGGACCCAGGGCAGGGCAGACATGTTGGACAGCAGGACCATCCACTGGAGGAACGGTTCCTGGGACTCATGACGACCTGGATGGAAGGCAGTGATGGGCAAGTTACCGGGAACATGTAGTTACAAGCTACACTACTTGTTAACCCTTTGTGTCCTGAACGCGTTCTGGTGTTTTAGCTATTGAAAAATAGCAGATCAACAAGCTCATGTCGCGCCACCGAGTGGCGCGACATGAGCTTGTTGTTCTGCTATTTTTGAAAAATGTGAAAATGTGCTGCAAATCTCTGAATTAGGGATGTTGAATGATTATAAATTTTAATCAAATTAATCACAGCTTCAAAATTAATTTAATCATGATTAATCACCAATCGAACTATGTCCAAAATATGCATGTTTTCCTGTACAGGATTCCAACATTTAAAAAAGAAACAGAATCTGTGGGAAAAAATAACCATTTATCTTTACAATATTTATCAAAATAGTTGATCTACAAGCCCTCAATGCGTGTAGATCCTCCAGCTATACTCTATGGCTCTGGTTACAGGGAGACACACAGCTATATGTCTCCGTAAAACTGTGCTCTACCCATTTCTTTCAATGAGAAAATGCTCAGTGGGTTGAGTCAGTGTGCACATGAGTTAATTGCGTTAAAATTTTTAATCAGATTAATCAACAAAATTAATTTAATCCCATTAATTAACTATTTTCAACAGCCTTACTCTGAATGTGTTATTCTGGAAGCAAACATTTTTAGCTCTTTTTTTTTTGCTTGAGGGTCTGCAGCCGAATATGAATAATTCTGGTGGTCCTTGGCTTGAAATATGTCAGCATCACTGACACAGGAACACAGATTTTTCAGAAAAAACTAGAATCTAGTGTCAAAAACTCGATTCTAGGGTCAGACACTAGATTCTAGTGTCAAAAAGTAGATCCTAGCATCAGAAACTATAATGTAGTGTCAATAACTATAATCTAGTGTTGGAAACTACTGTAGAATCTAGCGTCAAAATCTAGAATGTTGCTGCAGCTATAATCTGGTGTCAGGAACTACTGTATAATCTGGTGTGAGGAACTACTGTATAATCTGGTGTCAGGAACTACTGTATAATCTGGTGTCAGAAACTCCAATCGAGGGTCAGGACACAATGGGTTAACTTCGGGGAAAAAAAAATGTAGCTAAGCTACACTACAAGCTATCCCCAGAAAATTGTAGCAAACTACTCTACAAGCTACATAACAAAAGTAGCTTGCTGCATCAACACCACACACACACTTTTATTATTATTTAGAAAATTGTACATTAAGTTAACACACACTAGGGCATTAACTAAATATCCGACTAGTCGATTATTCGACTATCAAAACACTATTCGACTATTAATTCATTATTCGTTATTCGGTAATAATCATTTTTGAATTTTCTGCAGCAGGCATTGTGGATGTGTGCTGTGGTGTTAGTAGTAATTGTAGGTTGATTGCTCATTTTTCATGTCATAATGTAACTGAGTTACAGTATTAGGCAGGTGTATAGTAATATGCATGTATTTTTTCAATGGGAAGTCCAGAATCACACATTTTATTGGCTAAAAAACTATATACTAGCAAAAAACGTGTTTGGTTAATGACCTAACACACACACACACACCCCTACCTGGGTTAGTGAAGACCCATATAGAGATGTTAGCTCTGGTGCTCATGATGTATTCTACATCCAGTACATACCTGGGTTAGTGAAGACCTAGCCTCGACACCCAGGCTTTCATTTTCATTCGCGTTGCGCGAAAACGGAAAGCCTGGACTACCGCACGTCAAGGAGAATTGAAAAAGGAGTTGTCGCGAAGGCACCCACGGGGGAGTCCACATTGGTTCATGGGAGGAAACAGACATGCGCAGTACAGATCAGGAAGTCAAACCATCCAAGAGACCAATGGCATGCATGGTTTGCAAGCGTCAAACTTCCTGGAATGTACTGCGCATGTCTGTTTCCTCCCATGAACCAATGTGGACTCCCCCGTAGGTGCCTTCGCGACAACTCCTTTTTGAATTCTCCTTGCCGCACGTTGGGAAGTGGCCTTGAGGGGGGAGTGAACCTTCCGGGGTGGGCGTCGCTCTAAATGATGTGACGTAGAACAGCAGTGGACGGGCGCGGGAGGGGCCGGAGATGACGACACGTCAGTGAGATCAAATCAGAGCGCAGCACTTCCGCCGTGTGAATCCCACGACACCCCCGCCCCCCAAGGCCAAAATCATTGAGGGCTAGACCAGGCTAGGTATATAGTAATAGGCATGTATTTTTTCAATGGGAAGTCCAGAATCACACATTTTATTGGCTAAAAAAACATATATATATATATTATATATATATATATATATATATATATATATATATATATATATATATATATATATATATATATATATATATATATATATATATATATATATATATATATATATAGAGACTAGTCGACAATTATTCGACTACCAAAATATTCGATTCGACTAGCAAAAAACGTGTTTGGTTAATGACCCAACACACACACACACACCCCTGAAGAACCATGTAGAGATGTTGGCTCCGGTGCTCATGATGTATTCTACAGTACATACCTGGGTTAGTGAACACCCATGTAGAGATGTTAGCTCCAGTGCTCATGATGTATTCTCCAGTACATACCTGGGTTAGTGAAGACCCATGTAGAGATGTTAGCTCCGGTGCTCATGATGTATTCTACATCCAGACTGGCCTCCAGACCAGCCTTGCCTGCTCCCTGCGTTCCCACCACCCTGTCCACTGTGGAACGGTGCTGGAAGCTCCTACCGAACATACTCATAAACTCTGCTAGGTCCGCAGGATGGTAGTACTGCTCCAGGAACTGGGGGGGTCAATAAATACATTCATTTAATTTGACTTATTGTACTTTAATGTGTTGAAATTAGATAAAATGCACACATTTTACTTGTACTTAGGGTTTTAACAAATGTATAGTTCTTATAGAATTTCCCGACCCTTTATCTGCGTCAGAAAATAGAATCTAGCGTCAGAAACCAGAATGTAGCAGCTGAAACTAGAATCTAGCATCAAAAAACAGAATCTTGCAGCAGAAACTAGAATCTAGCATCAAAAACCAGAATCTAGTAGTGCCGGAAACTAGAGTCTAGCATCGAAACTAGAATCTAGCATCGGAAACTAAAACATGGTGTTGTAAAAAGAATATTCAAATGTAATTTTTGGCCGATTCTTGCAGCCGGATTTTTTTCCCCAAATCTCTCAAAAACAGTTACGAGTTGGTAGATGCTCTCAAATATCTTCTTCTTCACCAAAAATGGCGAGGCTAAATGCAGCAGATGTAAATGTACCTGAGCTACAGCCTGGCTGTTGTTGGATCCAGACCCAACGTCCGCTGCGCTCATGTTGTAACGTTGTCTCAGAATGGCTGGCGTCACGCCAACGTGTAGACCAGGGTTAGAGTGTCGGTGTCTCCTATTGGACGAGGCCGCGTCCAGGCCCCGCCCCCTGGGGGGGAAACGATGAACTCCTCCCACTGTAGGAGGAAGGGTTCAAAAATGTACAGCGATTAAAAGGGAAACTCCACCCATCTTCAACATTCTAATATGTCATTAGTATACAGGGGTTGACACTAAGGTCTCCGAAACACTTGCCCATCGGGCAAGTGCAAGTCAGGTTCTACTTGCCCTGAGGTCATGGTCACTTGCCCCCCAGGTTCCAGGTGGTCCCCAGTTAAGTTGGTTAACCAGATGTAACTCTTGAAAACGTAAAAATGAAACCAAATGGACCCTTGCGGGTCCATTTGGTTTCATTTTTACGCTCTCAAGAGTTAAAATTCATCATCTTAATTAGCTCATAGTGGTCACAGACCCAGTGGTCCCTGACCCCAGCAAAATGATAGTTTGGAACCAAATGGACCTGGGAGAGAGATAGGTAGAGATATCTAGAAAGCAGAGAAAGACACAGAGGCAGAGTGCAATGACTGCCTTCAAGACAAATTTATCTTGTGTTGTGTTATTGTGCACTAAGTTGCACACTTGCCCGATCGGGCAACCAGGTAGCAGTCTTCACTTGCCCCACCATTTTTTTTACTTGCCCCGGGCAAGCAGGCAAATGTTAGTGTCAAGCCCTGGTATACCTTAGAGATGCTGTGTGGACATGATGAAAAAGTTCCCCCATTCTTTGTTTCATGGATTTTTTGACTGCAGGTGCTTCTATTCTGTGTCAACTGCAGTAGCTTCTATTCTCTGCGCCTTATAATCCAGTGCACCTTGAATATGAAAACATTTTTAAAAAGGTGTGCCCTATAATCCAGTATAGTGCGGGAAATACGGTAGCTATGTGTCTCCCTGTAACAAGAGCCATAGAGTATAGCTGGAGGATCTAGATGCATTGGGTGCTTGTAAATCGCCTATTTTCATCGGTTGTGTTCACCTTCATTCTACCATTGGAAATGAATAGACTGCAACATTCTTCTGGTTAAAGGTCTCAACGGGCCTGAAAATTAAGGTCCGGCCCTAACTGGGCCCTAACAGTTTAGGCCCTAGAGCAGGGGTCGGCAACCCAAGATGTTGAAGGAGCCATTTTCGACCCAAAATTAAATTCAAAATCTGTCTGGAGCCGCATTTTTTTTTTCCTGAGAGTGTGCAAATGTGAACCAAATGGACCTTGGCGGGTTCATTTGGTTCCATTTGCACACTCTCAGAAAAAACGGTCCTCAAAGAAAAATATCATTAACATGGTGAAACACAACCTTTCTTCAGAAATGGAGTTTCTAAAAAAATAAAGGAGTTTTTCAGAACTCCATTTCTAGTCCGCAAAACATCTCTAAGGTATATTAATGACATAGTAAACTGAGTAAACTGTTGAAAATGGGTGGTTCAGATTGAAAGCTCCACCTCTGATAACTGCTGGGCTTTTTTGACATGGCCAAGTGCTACTTTAACTGGCAACTGTCAGACAATGCAACGCGTTTTGGGTGACTGATTGTTTATATTATGTTGGTGTGGATCACCCCAGTGTATGTACTGTAATAATGCTACAGCCACTGAGCCACTAGGGCTGTGTTCTGGAGCCGCATGCGGCTCCTGAGCCGCAGGTTGCTGACCCCTGTCCTAGACCCTAGGGCAGGCGCGACTACATGGAATAGATTTTAGGCCCTACCCGGCTCTAAACTGTCGGGTTTGGGCAAAATTGGAGAATTCACCACAGATTAAAAATGAAACGGGAATGAGCACCATCTTCATAATAGGTAAATACAGAAAATAACTATTATTCTTACTATAATAAAATAATTCAATATATATTATTTTTTCCATTTGGCCAGAGGCCCTACCCGGCCCTACTGATTAGCATAGATTTATAGATTTTAGGTCTGACCCGGCGCTAAATGTCGGATAGGGCCTGTTCGGGTTCGGTCCTGGTCGGGTTCGGCCAGAGTTTGAGTAGTCTACTTCCGGTCTCCTAATATTGTACCATTCTAGAGTCAGGAAGCAGTGGAGGTTTGAGCCTCTTGCCATTGGCCTCTTGGGCAGTATCCTGAGTGAGGTCACACAAAGCCAAAGTCTGACTCCCAATCTGTTAAAAACCTGATACTTTTCATATCTAGAGGTTGTCTCTACAATTTGACCACCTTAAATTCCCTCCTTGTAGTTTTGCCCACTAGAGGGCGGCATTGACCAACTCACTAGTTCCCAGTTTGCCAGATACAGTCTTATCTCTGGTGGATTTATATTGTATGCAGTTCAATGGAATTTGCCATTTGTTTTCTTTCTTTTTTTTTGTGGCTGACTTATGAACGGCTCTACAGCCAGATGCTCTGAGCAAACATGAGAAAAAATATTTATCTAATATTCATCGTCTGTGTATATTAAAAAAAAGGAAAGAAAATGCACAAATGAAAGCAAGTGATGGTTTGGTGTGTCATTATGGCAATGTATTATTGAATAAATAGTAAATACAATGTTAAAGAAGGAGAAAAAGGGAAAGGGAGTGAAGAATATTCATAATTAATTTATATTGGACATTCTTGTTCGTCGCCCGTGGCGCGGAGCCGCACCCATTACCATTTTTGATTATAGGACTTAGGTATTAGGCAAGTAAAGCATCAATAACAGCATAAGACATGCAGCATGCATAAAGCTAAAGGTCGGACTCAGAGAGTTTTCTGTTTTCAATGATGTTGTAGTTGTAGTTACCCTACGTTTTAACGGCGGGAGACATTGGGCGATGGACAGCATCGCCGGCCGATTTGGCCGAAAAGCTCATCATTTTTTTATCTTTCCGGCTGACACCGGAACGTCGCCCGTTCTGCTGCTGTCGCCCGAATCGGCGGCTCCCATAGAGAAATAATGGATGTCGGGCGACGTTGCTTTATCATCGCCCACCGTACGCCGCCGTTAAAACGTTGAGTTAGTTCGTAGTAGGGATGGGTATCGGAAAAGTATCAGTATCAAGGCTTATTTGTCATTATTAGCAAACATGGCAGTCTAACTACAGATCCCACACAAGGGCAAAGGGTTGACACTATGGTAGTTAGATGAAATGTTGGGTCATGTGGAGTTTGCTTTAGAGTTGCCCAAATGCACATTTAAGTAAGGAGTTGGTGGAGTTCATATAAGATCATTTTTTCCTTCTATATTATTGTATATATTCTTCTCTGGTATCAGTATTTGGTATCAGCTAACACAGAAGTTGTGCTATATCGGGATCGGAAATGAAAAGGACATTCCTAGTTAGTAGCAATGTGTTTCAAATCATTTTAATTATTAGTACTATGGTTTCAATCCTTTGTGTACTGAACGCGTTTTGGTGTTTTAGCTGCTGAAAAATAGCAGATCTACAAGCTCATATCGCGCCACCGAGTGGCGCGATATGAGCTTGTAGTTCTGCTATTTTTGGAAAATTGTGAAAATGTGGTGCAAATCTCTGAATACATTATTTCAGGAGCAAACATGTTTAACTCAAATCTTTGCTTCTGGGGGATCCCCTAGAACAACATGTTTTTAGATGAGGTTCTGCAGCTAAATAATAGATATTTCTGGGGGTCCTTCCTATGAAATATGTTAAGCATCACTGACACAGAAAGAGATTTTTCCAGAAAAAATAGAACCTCACGCCAGGGACTAGAATTTAGTGTCACAAACTAGAATTTAGTGTCATGGACTAGAATCTAGTGTCAGAAACTGGAATCTTAACTTCAGAAACTACAATCTACTGAGAGGAACTAGAATCTACCATGGGGGACTAGAATCTAGCGTCGGAAACTAGAATCTGATCAGGACACAGTTAAATATCTTTGAAATGTGTGTTTGTGTGCATGCCATGATGTTTGATGGACTCACCAAAGTCCAGATGTTGGTGAACAGCATCAGGGACAGAGTATGGAGATGAAGACCTCAACACAGACTGACCATCTCTGACGTAACGCTGGAACAGACTGCCTGGGAGCAGCTGCTCTGCTGCCCTGAAAACATACCAACAAATCAACTGTTTACTGCACATCTAAGATGATGGGTTTTACACATTTAATTATATATATACAGGGATTGACACTAAGGTCTCCGAGGCACTTGCCCATCGGCAAGTGCAAGTCAGGTTCTACTTGCCCTCAGGTCATGGTTACTTCCCCCCAGGTTCCAGGTGGTCCCCAGTTTAGTTGGCTAACCAGATGTAACTCTTGAGAACGTAAAAATGAAACCAAATGGACCCTTGCGGGTCCATTTGGTTTCATTTTTACACTCTCAAGAGTTAAAATTCATCATCTTAATTAGCCCAGGTCTACACTGTAGAAGATTAATGGTCATTTTGATGTGTATGTTTAATTTGCCTGTTTTGTTTCCCAAATCCAGCCTGGAATTGTGGATATCTAGAAAGCAGGGAAAGACACAGAGGCAGAGTGCAATGACTGCCTTCAAGACAAATTTATCTTGTGTTGTGTTATAGTGCACTAAGTTGCACACTTGCCCGATCGGGCAACCAGGTAGGAGTGCAAGCGGGCAAGCGTTAGTGTCAAGCCCTGTATATATATATATAATATATATATATATATATATATATATATATATATATAGTGCTACAGATTAACACTGGGATTAATAATTTAAGACCATTGGTGGTCTCATTCTCAAGGTTAGCAGTCACAGGTTAAATGACAGTCATGGTGGATCAGGAGTTCTTTGGGGTTTCACAATTTTGAATGATGGATAAAGTGCAAACCTCACATTCTTTCTTTGAATGAACATTCAAGTATTTGTTTTCTCTTATTGTAGTCTAGGACTACCTTTTGTTAAAGTAAACAGCAGAACACAGAATATATTTTTATTTTCTTATTTAACCGAACAATTTATACAGCAAGCTAGGCTGTGAGCCAGTGTGACAGTTCTACCGTAAAATGTGCTAGGAAAGGGGAAACCACCATTTTAGATTTTATTTATTTTTTACATTGTCCAAATTCTGAAACCTCGATTCGATTAATTGTGAAGACCTAGTTCTTGCCGTGTTAATCCTATCTATAGTGTCAAAGTGATGAACTTGACAACTAAATTGACAGGCAGAAGTCAGCCGTTTGTAAAACCGCTGAAAGGGAACTGCCTCACATGATGAATTACACATGAAGACACAATGTACTGGTGCGTCAGCCACTACCGCTTTCACTGTGGTTCTTGTGTAAGCAAAAATAAATCATGTCAAGGTTTATTTTATTCTCTTAGGTTTTATTCTCTTATATGAGGATTGTATGAAAGGTGCCACTTTCAAGAGTTTGTATATACCGTATATACAATTTTCCATATGGGTAAGATGGGGAAAATTCTCCCCACAAAACGACAACTGGATCACTTTTTTTGGGGGGAAATGAATGAACGGCCGATAAAGCTAAGGAGTTCTAGTTCCTGACACTAGATTCTAGTTCCTGACACTAGATTCTAGTTCCTGACACTAGATTCTAGTTCCTCACACTAGATTCTAGTTCCTGACACTAGATTCTAGTTCCTGACACTAGATTCTAGTTCCTGACACTAGATTCTAGTTCCTGACACTAGATTCTAGTTCCTGACACTAGATTCTAGTTCCTGACACTAGATTCTAGTTCCTCACACTAGATTCTAGTTCCTGACACTAGATTCTAGTTCCTGACACTAGATTCTAGTTCCTGACACTAGATTCTAGTTTCTGACACTAGATTCTAGTTTCTGACGCTAGATTCTAGTTTCTGATGCTTCATTTTAGTTTCTGGCACTACATTCTACTTTTCAAGTTACATTTCCCATGCTAGATTCTAGTTGCAGGCGCTAGATTCTAGTTTCTGATGCTTGATTCTAGTTCCCGGCGCTATAGACTCTAGTTTCCAAAGCTAGATTCAATTTTTTTGAGGTACATTCTACTTTCTGTCGCTCAATTCTAGTTTCCGACACTACATTCTAGTTTTTTGACACTAGGTTCTAGTTTAGATTCTAGTTTTTCTGGGAAAAAAAAATCTATGTTCCTGTGTCAGTGATGCTTAACATATTTCATACCAAGGACCACCAGAATTATCTATATATTGCCTGCGGACTCCCATCTGAAAACATGTTGTTGTAGGGATCTCCCAGAAGCAAAAGATTTGAGTTAAAAAGTTTGCTTCTGAAATAATACATTCAAGATTTGCGCCACATTTTCACGATTGTTCAAAAAAAAATAGCAGACCTACAAGCTCATAGTGCGCCACTGAGTGGCACGCTATGAGCTTGTAGGTCTGCTATTTTTTTCAATAGCTAAAGTAGAAGATAATGTGGAGGACTCCAAAGCGTGATAACAGATAACAGAACGGGTCAAAAGGTCATGCACTCACTCTGCACTCATTGTACACTGGAGGAAGTCTTGCGTGTGAATGGTCAGGCAGTTTGTCACCCCATGACTCCGCAGCCAATGACGTATCAGCTTCTGAGTCAAGTCGGACGGACGAACGAGGGACGCCACTTCATCCAAGCTCAGGTGTTTACCTGTGGACGACACAGTTTAAACAGGGAGGTTGTTGTGATCTACCAAACATTACCTGACCAGGGCTTGACACTAACACTTGCCCGCTTGCCCGGGGCAAGTAAAAAAAAATGGTGGGGCAAGTGAAGACTGCTACCTGGTTGCCCGATCGGGCAAGTGTGCAACTTAGTGCACTATAACACAACACAAGATAAATTTGTCTTGAAGGCAGTCATTGCACTCTGCCTCTGTGTCTTTCACTGCTTTCTAGATATCCACAATTCCAGGCTGGATTTGGGAAACAAAACAGGCAAATTAACATACACATCAAAATGACCATTAATCTTCTACAGTGTAGACCTGGGCTAATTAAGATGATGAATTTTAACTCTTGAGAGTGTAAAAATGAAACCAAATGGACCCGTAAGGGTCCATTTGGTTTCATTTTTACGTTCTCAAGAGTTACATCTGGTTAACCAACTTAGCTGGGGACCACCTGGAACCTGGGGGGCAAGTGACCATGACCTGAGGGCAAGTAGAACCTGACTTGCACTTGCCCGATGGGCAAGTGCCTCAGAGACCTTAGTGTCAACCCCTTGCTGACTCTGCCAGACTGCGCTAGTTCCCTCCTCCTAGCTCGGTGGTTTTCAACATTTTTCAGACCAGAGGCCCACTGTTTATTCTACATTCAAGCCACGGAGGAGGACCACCACTTGATGTTGAGTTTAGTCTTTGGGAACCCAAAAACGAAGGATTTTCAATTTGTGTCCACAATTTAGAAGAGTAACTGACAAAATGTTGGTCGACATAACAATTCTTCTGCATTTTCTAATTGTGTAGATTCTTGAAAACTAAGTCATTCGGATGGTAGCCTCGACACCCAGGCTTTCATTTTCGTTCGCCTTGCGCAAAAACGGAAAGCCTGGACTAACGCACGTTGGAAAGTGGCCTTCAAGTGGGAGTGAACCTTCCGGGGTGGGCGTGGCTCTAAATGATGTGACGTAGAACAGCAGTGGACGGGAGGGGGAGGGGCCGGGGATGACGACACGTTAGTGAGATCAAATCAGAGCGCAGCACTTCCGCCGTGTGGATCCCACGACACCCCCGCCCCCCCAAGGCCAAAATCATTGAGGGCTAGACCAGGCTATTCGGATGGTTAAATATAATATAACTCTTGAGAGCGTAAAATAATCACTTTACGCTCTCAAGAGTTACAGATCTATAAGGGTCCATTTGGTTACCAACTTCCCATCGTTTAGCTGGGGGACCACCTGGAAAACCCCTGTCCTATCTTGATCTGGGAACTCTCAAACAGAAACTATGCTCTCAAACAGCATAACAAAAATATGATATATCCAAAATAATTAGGAGTTGTATTTTTGTTAGGTTGTTGTTTACATTAGAGCAGTGGCACAGCTTTGATATGTCATCAGTCTCACGTTGATCCCGCCTCTGGCAGCCGCGTACGGACTAGGCATAGAGCTCAGAGCAGACTTTGACAGAAGTGCATTGGGTCTGCCCCGGTCAGTGTTGCCAACTGCCAAAATCCAAAAAGGACCCGCTATTTATTCTGCATTTTAGCCACGGAGGAGGATCACTGTTTGCTGTTGAGTGTAGTCTCTTGGGCTAATTTAGGAGAATTAACTGGTAAAATGTAAAATAACAATTCTATATTTTCTAAATGTTCTTCTTGAAAATCAGGTAATTCAGAATTAATCTGAATTACCTGATTAATCAGAATTAATCTCAAGAGTTACAGATCTAAAGGGGTCCATTTGGTTACCAAAGGTCCTTTGTAGGATCGAAGGAGGACTCTATCATAGCTGTACAGCTGTATGCCATCAGCAAGCTCAGCCATCGACGAACAGTTGCAGCCACAACTGTTCTGTATAAGATGCACACTCCTAACTGTCCAGTGGACCTAAAGGCTCTGCTACCACAGGCTCACACCGTGGGTCCAATCACCCGGAGAGCACCACCAAGCCACACCCTCGAAATGCCCAAGTCCAACACCAAGTGCCTGGACAGGAGCTTCCTCCCACTCTGCTGTAACAACAGGGAACAGCCTTCCCCCTGCGGTCGTTGGAGACATCACATCTGTCACATCTGACAGTGTTCATTGCCTTTAAGAAGAGACTGAACAAACACCTCCTCAGTGTGTGACTGTAATCCTCCTGGCTCAAGGACTATTATTCATCCTTATTTCTGTTTTCATCCACCCCAGAATGAGTAGCTGTAGATCATTGATAGGCTCATAGAATGTGATTTTCCTAAAGCCTGTTTCTGCAAAAGCTTAAAATAAATAAATAAATAAATAAAATAAATAAATAAATAAATAAATAAATAAATAAATAAATAAATAAATAAATAAATAAATAAATAAATAAATAAATAATAAAAAAATAAAAAAAAAAAAAAAAGGAAAAATTGTGAAAAACGAGGGTTTTATCTCTGGCGCCTGTCAACCAATTTCGCCCCAACTCACAAGCAAAAATACACTCGATTTTCCACCAGGAGTTTTTCACAAATGTTGGCGCTAGGGGGGTCTGATAAAGCGCCAAAAAAGCGCGCCAAGTTGGCAACACTGGCGCCAGTATTTTCAGATGGGAGCAGTAGAAGGAACGCACTGCTGCCCCCACATGGCAGAGCCAGGTTACTGCCAACAGTCCAAGTAGAAGACAAGGGCAGGTGTTTTTCCCCCACCTCTGTTACCTCAATGAACTGGGGCAGGATGATAAATGAGTTCAGGTCTGGTGGAATGGGACAGCTGCTGCTGTGCTGTGTGGAAGTGGGTCAACACTGAGCCTCGTCAGCATATACTGTACAAAACAACGTCTCAGCAATGAGACAAAGGCTATTTGTGGGAGGATTTGGTAAAAGAAAAAAAAAAAAAAAACTTTTTTCCTTAAGTCAAAGCCTCACAACCCAGATCTAGAAATAAACCTGGTGCATTTATATAGTGCCTTTATACCTTTCAACCCTTCACACACGTATTCACACACCCATGTCGGACAAAACAACGCAAGGAACAACCGACTCATCGGAAGCAATCTGGGGTTCAGTTAGCCTGGCAGGACCAGCCTCACTTGCGGTTGCAACATTCAACTTACAGTATGAATGTTCAAAGTTCAAGGTTCTTTATTTGTCACTCCAGTGCATGTCAGGACATATGCAGGGATGAAATAACGTTTCCATTGTTCCCCAGTGCAATAGGACAATAGACAGTGCAAGAAAAGGGACAAAAAAAACAAACAAACAATACAAGAAACAGTAAGTGTCGTAGTTATCGGCAACTAAGTCTGGAGAGTGCCTTGAATTTCACTGACTTCACAACAAATACAATTGTGCGTTTCTTTTATCAACAAAGATTTGCATTTGTGATATTATAACTCTCTCGATAGAGTTTCATGTTTGTCCATTTGGTTTCATGTTTATGCTCTCAAAGACTTCTGGCTCGCTCTACTTGTAACTTGTAATCTGGCTAACTAACTCTCCGTCATTTAGCCTGGGGACCACCTGGAACACTCTCAAGGACCACTGGTTGAAAACCACTGACGTAAGCCATGTAATAAGCGGGATAACACCCTTTGAACCGGTGATTTGTTTCCTAATAACTGACCTCGGCTGAACCTCGGTCAGTTATTAGGAAACAAATGACCGGTTGGTCGGGTGTTATCTCTTACATCAGGGGTTTTCAACAGGTGGTCCGGGGACCACCAGTGGTCCTTGAGAGGGTTCCAGGTGGTCCCCAGGCTAAGTTGGTTAACCAGATGTAACTCTTGAGAGTGTAAAAATGAAACCAAATTTGTTTCATTTTTACACTCTCAAGAGTTAAAATGTTCATCATCTGAATTAGCCATTTTGGAATGTATGTTTTGCTTGTTTTGTTTACCCAAATCCAGCCTGGAATTGTGGACAAAAGCAAAATAAATCTTTAGATTTGGGGTCTGTGCGGCTAAAATGTCCTCAAATGGTGGTCTGTGGCTCAAATCCTACCATACAGTGGTGACTTTGGGTCTAATAAAGACAGTCCTACCATACAGTGGTGACTTTGGGTCTAATAAAGACAGTCCTACCATACAGTGGTGACTTTGGGTCTAATAAAGACAGTCCTACCATACAGTGGTGACTTTGGGTCTAATAAAGACAGTCCTACCATACAGTGGTGACTTTGGGTCTGACACAGATCGCAGCTTCTCCTCCAGCAGATCAACGTTGCTCTGTTTCAGGGCAAACGTCAGCTGCAGATCCTCAGAGGGTCTGACTCTACCCAGGTGGGTCCAGTCCTCTGGTACCCTGAAGCACAGGGAAGGGAAGGACACCAGGGCTGACCACACTTTTTTGACCTGAGAGCTACTTTTAAAGTGACCAGCTCAACAAGATCTACACATCAAAAAAAAAAAAAAAACATTTCAAGGCAGGGTTGTTTTTGTCAACCAAGACTAAGACTAAAGACTAAGTCGACTAAGGTTTTTGATATTTAGTCGACTAAGACTAGACTAACAACAATTAATTTCAAAAGACTAAATGGGACTAAAAGATGTGTGTTTTCAAAAGACTAAGACGAAGACTAAATCATAAACTAAGACTAACGGAAATAGAAAAAAATGTTTCTTATTTTTTCATGCTTTTTAAGTATTGAACATATCTGCAGTATACATTGCATACCTTTTCAGGAAAGGAACTTATTACTATTGCAGTAATTTTATACAAACAATAAAACAAGACATGTTTCATACTAAAAATTATAAATCTGTATAAACCTAAAATGTATTTGTATCTAAGACTAAACTACTGTCTGTAAGACTTTCGTTGCCTAAGACTAGACTAAAAAAAAAAGAGATGAATTTCAGAAGACTAATTGGGACTAAAAGACTAAATATGCCTTATTGAAAAGACTAAGACTAAGACTAAATCAAAATATTCTAAAAAAAAAAAAAAAAAAAAAAAAAAAAAAAAACAACACTGTTCCAAGGCCTCCAAGAAAGTTTGAGCTTTGAAATAGTGGTGATGGTGTTACTTACTGTTAAAGTGTTTAAGAATAATGCACTTATAATGAAAAATAGAGGGAGAGAATTGGCAGGTTTTCTTCTATGCTACTACTGACGTTTGAAAACAGTAGTTGAGGTTTGAGTTGACAATTTGTCTTGCACCCAAAACTAAGAACTTTCACGTTTTTTTGGTCAACAATTGGGAAAGAGAACTGGCAAAACAATGGTGAAAACAACAATTATTCTCCATTTTCTAATTATGTGGACTCTTGAAAATTGACGTAATTCAGATGTTTAAATATAATTTAACTCTTGAGTGCAGGTTTACACACACACACACACACGCACACACACACACACACACACACACACACACACACACACACACACACACACACACACACACACACACACACACACACACACACACACACACACACACGGGGTTGACACTAAGGTCTCCGACCGCCCATTGGGCAAGTGCAAGTCAGGTTCTACTTGCCCTCAGGTCATGGTCACTTGCCCCCCAGGTTCCAGGTGGTCCCCAGTTAAGTTGTTAACCAGATGTAACTCTTGAGAACGTAAAAATGAAACCAAATGGACCCTTGCGGGTCCATTTGGTTTCATTTTTACACTCTCAAGAGTTAAAATTCATCATCTTAATTAGCCCAGGTCTACACAACTAGAGAATAGAAGATTAATGGTCATTTTGGTGTGTATGTTAATTTGCCTGTTTGTTTCCCAAATCCAGCCTGGAATTGTGGATATCTAGAAAGCAGGGAAAGACACAGAGGCAGAGTGCAATGACTGCCTTCAAGACAAATTTATCTTGTGTTGTGTTATAGTGCACTAAGTTGCACACTTTCCCGATCGGGCAACCAGGTAGCAGTCTTCACTTGCCCCACCATTTTTTTACTTGCCCCGGGCAAGTGGGCAAGTGTTAGTGTCAACCCCTGCGCACACACACACACGCACACACACACACACACACACACACGTTATTAGTTCACTTACAGCACATCTTGATCAGCCTCTAGGTATCCGCTCCAGACCGACTTGCTGCAGATCAGGATAGTGGTGAAGATCAACCTGCAGCACAGCACAATTAAAATAGAATAAACCAGTGGTTTTCATACCAGGGCCCACTATTTATTCAGTATTTGAGCCACGGAGGACCACCACTTGATGACATCTTCACCCACCAGAGCGAAAAATAAACTGGTTTTGTCCAGTTTCACAGAACTGTCTGGATGTTTGCAAACATCAGGCAAACACAGTAGCTCAAAATGTTAATCTGTTAATCTTCTACATTCACTAATTGTTTAGACCAGGGGTTTTCAACAGGTGGTCCGGGGACCACCAGTGGTCCTTCAGAGGGTTCCAGGTGGTCCCCAGCTAAGTTGGTTAACCAGATGTAACTCTCAAGAGTTAAAATATTCATCATCTGAATTTACCATTTTGGAATGTATGTTTTCCTTGTTTTATTTCCCCAAATCCAGCCAGGAATTGTGGACAAAAGCAAAAGAGATCTTTAGATTTGGGGTCTGTGGGGCTAAAACATCCTCAAATGGTGGTCCTCCGTGGCTCAAATGCCGAATAAATAGTGGGCCCTGGTGTCAAAAAGGTTGAAAACCACTGTAATAAACGATAAACCAAACCAACTCGTGACATGACAGACACATAAATCAGTGTAGAAACAACTTGACCTGAGTTGACATTTCTGTAAATCAGGAAGTGTTTGTTTAGTTTATCCTCAAGAAGCAAAGCCTTTGTGTGTGATTTAAGTAGGAATTCCACCCATTTTCAACATTTTTTCTGAGAACTCTCAGAAAAAAAAAGAAATGTCTAAAGAACTCATTAACATGGTGAAAATACATGTTGATGATGTCATCAAGATGTTTCGCCATGTTAGTGGTTTTCTTCACAGAATGGGGGGATTTTTTTTTCATCATGTCCACCCAACACCTCTAGGGCAGGGGTTTTCAACCTTTTTGACTCCAGGGACCACCATTTCTTCAGAATTTGAGCCACGGACCACCATTTGATGACATTTTACCCCCATAGACCCCAAAACCAAAGATTTCTTCTGTTTTTATCTACAATTCCAGGCTGGATTTCGGAAACATAAGAGGCAAACATAGATCTCTAGTTGTGTAGATTTGGGCTAATTCAGATGATGAATATATTAACTCTTGAGAGTGTAAAAATGAAACCAAATGGACCCGCAAGGGTCCATTTGGTTTCATTTTTACGTTCTCAAGAGTTACATCTGGTTAACCAACTTGGCTGGGGACCACCTGGAACCATCTCAGGGACCACTGGTGGTCCCCGGACCACCTGTTGAAAACCCCTGCTCTAGGGTATACTAATGACATATTAGAATGTTGAAAATGGGTGGAGTTTCCCTTTAGTAGGTAAAATGTAGACCACACACAATGCAGACTGATGTATATTACAGTCTGTGGTTCATATTCATGTGAGTTTCACTCTTATACACATTTATAAAGTTATATTCAAAGGGAATTCTGCACATTTTCAAGACCTTTTTTTTTTTTCCTTTCCTGGGAGTGCACAAATAGACCCTTTAAACGGGTACATTTCGTTCCATTTGTGCATTCTCTGGAAGAAAAAAAACATTAACATAGTGAAACACAACGTCTCTAAAGGTAGGGTGACATAGTACAGGGGTTTTCAACAGGTGGTCCGGGGACCACCAGTGGTCCCTGAGAGGGTTCCAGGTGGTCCCCAGCTTAACCAGATGTAACTCTAGAGAACGTAAAAATGAAACCAAATGGACCCTGGCGGGTCCATTTGGTTTCATTTTTACGCTCTCAAGAGTTAAAATATCCATCATGCGAATTAGTCCAGATCTACACAACTAAAAGTAATAATAGTCATGGACAGAAGCAAAAGAAATCTTTAGTTTTGGCGTCTGTGGGTCTAAAAAAGAAATATCCTCAATTGGTGGTCCGTGGCTCAAATGCTGAAAAAATGGTGGTCCCTGGGATGAAAAAGGTTGAAAACCACTGGTATAGTAGACTGTTGTAAATGGGTGGAATGTCCCTTTAAGTCAAAACAAAACAAACAAAACAAAACAAAAACCCACCAGTACCAGTGCTGAATTTTAAATCCAGGGAGAGACTATTAGTAATTTAAACGCAGTATCTATGTATAAAGGTTAGTTTGGCTATATTTTATACCAGTATATGTGTATAAAGGTTAGTTTGGGTATATTTTACTCACAGGGTTGTCATTGTATTCCACGCGGTGTCTCTCTCTGCTCTGTGGAAGAAACAGGCAAACAAGCCTGATATAGAGGCGTCACGTGACAGCCAGAGACATACAGAGTTACGACAACTCCGTTCACTCCACGGGGTCAGGCCAATGGCGGCTCTTTTACTGTCTGTACGTCATAGACTGCTGACTTCTTTTGTTGTCCCCCATTGAGAATGGGGACACGTCCTTGACCTGATGTAGGCAGAACAGAAATGCAAGTGGACTTCAGGCAACAGCCTCAGATTTAATGATCTTAAAGATACATTAGCTATATGCACACACACAACATAAACTCTAGGCTACAGAGTATTTAGTTTTAGTCGTGCAATAGGCTGCTCTAAATCAGTTGTCACGTTGCACGTATGTCCTAAAATAGCTCTTATTTGCGCCGCCCTCGTTGAAAACAATGCATTTGTGGTCCCTATTCAAGCTGCATTGAATCCAGCGCTCACTTTCTGACCCCTCAATGTCGCAACTCTGACACTAGATGAATCTGGCGACAGCACCAATCACGTGACAACAAGCCAAGAGCTCAAGGCTCGGCCCAAATAACACTCGGTTATGGTCTTCAGAGTCTTTGTTGACCAGTGAGGAGATCCTGTATAGGATCTATATATCTATGGTTCACAGTCCTACCGAGTACAGGAAGAGTTGCGACATTGAGAGTAGAGAAAAAACAAAAAAAAAACAAAAAAAAACAACAAACAACGCTCGCGCTGCTGTTCATATTTGCAGGCAGCTTTGTGATAAATTAGGAGTTGGAAAAGATAAGATATAAACCAAGATAAGACATAAACCAAATGGACCCTTGCGTGCGAGTCCATTTGGTTTCATGTTTACACTCAGTCACAACCACCCAGGCCTGGCCTGGTTGGGACTCTGCATCTCCATCCATGATTTCATGGGATTTAACGAAGAGAAAAGTTGCATGAACACTTTGTAAAACCACATAGGCCTACCTATAATACCGTTATTTAACAGGTCTCGCTAAATTACACATGGCCATTACTTATTTATTTGCTGTATGGAAATGGTAACGTTGCATTACATACCAAAATAGTTACTGTAGGAGCCATTAGAAGAGGCATTGTTTGGATTCATTTTTTTATTATATTTTCCGGACACTTGGTGGCGGACTAGAGCCAGGGGCCGATCTAGGCATGGGCATGGGGGGGCAATTATTTTTCCCAATGGGCCAAACAAGATAAAGAAATGATTTTGGAGGGTCTGCTTGCTCTGGGTGGATCTCTGTCTGTTCCCCTCTCTTCTTGAGACAACTTGTTGTGATGTGACACTCCAATAAAAAAAAATAAAAAAATGAATTGAAATTTGAATTCATGCGTTCATTCATCGGCTCAACCACCTTCGTATTAAACCAGGGGTTTTCAGAGAGGGTTCCAGGTGGTCCCCAGGCTAAATGATGGAAAGCTGGTTAACCAGATGTTACTCTTGAGAGTGTGAAAATGAAACCAAATGGACCCTTGCAGGTCCAATTGGTTTCATTTTCACACTCTCAAGAGTTAAACTATTCATCATCTGAATTAGCACTATTTAATTAAGAAGTCTACACTGTTTTGTTTGCAAAATCCGGCCTGGAATTGTCAACAAAACCAAAAGAATTCTTTAGTTTTAGGTTTTTGGGGCTAAAATGGCGTCAAATGGTGGTCCGTGGCTCAAATGCTGAACAAATGGTGGTCCTTGGAGTCAAAAAGGTTGAAAACCCCTGTATTAATTTAAACAACCTCACACTGGATTCATGACTGGACTGGAACAGCATTATTTCATGTTCCACTGCTGCGTAGCATCACTCCAGGCCTATGACTGGTCCTACACAGCAGAGGGGGAAATTTGCTGTAATAGTTACAGATCTATTTAAAAAGCGGGGAGGAAAAAAAAAAGTCAGTCATTCAGATTCCATTTACGCAATGAAATTCTTTATTTACAATCTTAAAAAAAAAAAGTAAAATTCAATTAAAACAATGGTTAAGAACACGTCTCAGTCGAGATCAAAGTAAAAATCCTCCTCCTCTCCACTTTCATCCGATGCTGAATCTGGTCCCGTCTCTTTCACCAGGAAGGAATCATGTTCTAGGAGGAAAAGGACAGCATCTGTTTTACACGACTGGATTCTTTCAGGACAATCACCCCTAAATGCCCCCTAAATGCCCCCTAAATCACCCCTAAATGCCCTGACTGATCCACCAAACACGATGGCATGCAAAACAAACCAAGATATTTCAAATTAAAGTGCTTATATTTAAAAGTATGTGAAACACTACTACTGCTACTAACTAACTACAGCTGTGTCACCACTAAACCAACAGCATTTCATCATTGAAAACAGAAAACTCTGAGTCAGACCTTTAGCTTTATGCATGCCTGTTGCTTGTTGCCTGTTGCCTGCTGCATGCTTTATGCATGCCTGTTTATGCATGCCATGTCTGTTGCAACTTCAACAACAACTGATGTTATTATTGATGCTTTACTTGACTAATAAAAGTCCTGGAACCGAAAATGGTATTGGGGCGACTTCATCAGGCTCATTTTAGTGAGCCTGTGTGTCATATGTAGAAATCCAGTCTGAAGTAATTTGACAGATTTATCACACCGATTAAAAAGCTGACGAACATTTGAACTACAACCAACTACCTTTTACAAATGTATATTGTTTAGAAAAAAAAAAAACCACCTCCAACAAGACGTCTTTTCTCACAATGTTTCACTTTGATATCCTGAAAAAGAGGAAATGTACATTGGGAACTTAAATTCAATTGAAATAAGTAACGCCTCTGAATTCAATTCATACATCACATGGCGATGTTTGCAGACAGCGAGCAGCAGCAGCACGAGATGTAAAATAAAATGATTTATTTGATTTTTGATTTATTTGAAATGTATTTGATTGTGTTGTTTTACCTTTTGTACCTTCACAGGAGGACGGACATTAGCACGGCTTTTCTTCATTCGTTTTTGAAGACGATAAACAGAACGGTCATCATTATCCCTTCAAACGGAGAGAAACGTCAACAAGTTGTAATTACTCATGTCATCAACTAAGGCACCCAGCACTTGGACCCTTATAGATCTGTAACTGTTGAGAGCGTTAAAATGATAACCAAATGCACCCTTACAGTAGATTATATTTAAACATCTGAAGTACGCAATTTTCAAGAGTCCACACAGTTAGAAAATGGAGAATAATTGTTATTTTGACCGTTTTGCCAGTTCTCTTTCCTCAATTGTGGACAAAAACGTGAAAGTTCAAAAGTTGGAACTGTCAACTAAAACCGCAAATACTGTTTACAAACATCATTAATAGCATATACAGGAAAACCTTCCAATTCTCTCCCTCTATTTTTCATTATAAGTGCATTATTCTTAAACACTATAACAGTCAGTAACACCATCAACACTATTTCAAAGCTCAAACTTTCTAGGGGTCGTGAAATGGATTTTCAGTAATGGAACAATCACATGTTTGATGTGTAGATCTTGTTGAGACGCTCATTTTGAAAGTAGCTCTCAAGTCTAAAAAGTGTGTGCACCTCTAACCTAAGGCCATAGATCAGGGGTGGCCAACCGGTCACAGACTAAGAGCCACGTTTTTCATTGTGTTACTGCAAAGAGCCACATCAAAGAGGATTCCAGGTGGTCCCCAGGCTAAATGATGGAAAGTTGGTTAGCCAGATGTAACTCTTTGAGAGCGTAAACATGAAACCAAATGGACCCTTGCGGGTCCATTTGGTTTCATGTTTACACTCTCAAGAGTTAAAATATTCATCATGTGAATTAGCCCAAGTCTACACAACTAGAGAATGTAGAAGATTAATGGTCATTTATGATCTGTATGTTGGACTGTTGTTTTCTCTGAAATCCAGCCTGGAATTGTTGACAAAAGTAAACAAAATCTTTAGCTTTGGGGTCTGTGGAGCTAAAATGTCATCGAATGGTAGTCCATGGCTCAAATTCTAAATAAATGGTGGGCCCTGGTATAAAAAAAAGGTTTTTGATGGTTTCATGTGGAAGCCCCTTAAGAGCCACATGTAACCAGCTGAAGAGCCGCATGTTGGCCACCCCTGCCATAGATCATGGATGTCAAACTCAAATACACAGCGGGCCAAAATAGAACAATTAGTACAAGGTGGAGGGCCTGACCCACTGACTGTGTTTAAACAGACACAGGGTCACCAGGACGGGTGTGTGTGTGTGTGTGTGTCCATTAAATACGTTTTTGTTATCTTTTAAATAAACTAAACTGATACATGATATGATAATGATACATATGTGAACTAGATCATTCATCTTTAGACAGACTGATCATATGTAAATGTTTTACTGTAGTTAAGTGGAGACATGTATAAATAAACTGATCGTTTTAGTTCACCCTGCCTTCATTGAAAACAGAAAACTCTCCGAGTCAGACCTTTAGCTTTATGCATGCTGCGTGTCTGCTGCAACTCCAACAACAACAACTGATGTTATTATTGATGCTTTACTTGACTAATAAAAGTCCTGTAAACGAAAATGGTATGGGGACAACTTCATTGGCGATGTAGCCGCACCCATAACATTTTCTCCTGCCCCCCCAACTGGGAAATGTTACATCCGCCCCTGCCTTCTTTCAAGACAGAATCAGTGCTGGAAGGGGTAAGCTCAGCTTCATGTACCTGTCCACAGACCCCAGCATGTCTTCAGTGATGTGCTGACACTGAGGGGTCTTCACTGTGATGAAGCCAGATGAAGCAGGGGTCCCAGGCTCCAAGCCCGGAAACACAGACTCATCTGACTCTCCAGCCGACACGAAGCCACTGCCAGGGAACTGCACCGCAAGACAGAGAGAATGTTACTGTTATAATACACACTATTACACCAGAACCACAATGTTACTGTTATAATACACACTATTACACTAGAACCACAATGTTACTGTTATAATACACACTATTACACTAGAACCACAATGTTGCTGTCCTATACACACTATTACACTAGAAACACAATGTTGCTGTCATATACACTATTACACAAGAAAGCACAACAATGGTGAAGCATAGGGTCACCATTTTTCCCCAAAATAAAAGGGGGGGGGGGGGGGTAAAAGTATTTTTTTAAGACAATTATTTATTTTTGCTATGTTTTCATATGATTCAGGTAGAATAGGTAGGTTGAATAGGGTAGTTCTTCTTGAACAAAGATAAAGTGGAAACCTTACTTTTCTTTTATTGAAAGGTCAAGTAAAATCCCCCCCAAAGTATTTCTTTTCTCTTATTGGAGTCTTGGACTACCTTTTCTAGAAGTAAGGAGCACAACACTTTGTATTGTTCTTTTCTTATTTAACAGAACACTTTTTACCGTAAGGTAGGCTGTGAGCAGTGGGAATATTTTGATTTAGTCTTAGTCTTTTCAATAAGACATATTTTGTCTTTTAGTCTCATTTATTCTTCTGAAATTCATCTTTTTAGTCTAGTCTTAGTCGACCAAATGTCAAAAATGATTTAGTCTTAGTCTCTGTAATTTAGTCTTACATACAAATACATTGTAGGTTTATATATGTTATACAGATTTATAGTTTTTAGTATAAAACATGCAATGTATACTGCAAATATGTTCACACATACTAAAAAACAAAAAAGAAGATAAAAATGTTTCTTATTTCCATTAGTTTTAGGTTATGATTTCGTCTTAGTCTTTTGAAAATCATTTTTGTTGTCAAATCTTAGACTAGTCTTTGGTCGACTTAGTCTTTAGTGTTAGCCTTAGTCGACAAAAACAACACTGGCTGTGAGCCAGTGTGAGACAGTTCTACCGTAAGTCTGCTAGGAAAGGGGATGTCAACATTTTCTGTTTCCCCTCCCCTCCCCCCGCATTGTCCAAATTCTAAAACCTCGATTTCAATTTGGTTTCAATTAATTGTGAAACGCTAAAAGCACTACATTGTTAAAAACCAAATGTTACCTGGAAGCGGTTGAACATGGAAGCGTCAGTGAAGGCGTCGTCATAATCTTCTTTGGGTTGGATGTTCTTAATGAGCTGACGAACCTGCTGCTTCCTCTTCAACGTTCCGACTCTGGCAGTTATCTGGGGAGCTTCTGGAAAAATAGGTCATCAAACAGGTCAGGGGTTTTCAACCAGTGGTCTTTGAGAGAGTTCCAGGTGGTCCCCACTCAGGCTAAATGATGGAAAGCAGATGTAACTCTTGACAATGTAAAAATGAAACCAAACGGACCCTTGCAGGTCCATTTGGTTTCATTTTCACACTCTGAAAACAACCCTGTTCAGTCCTCGCTAGTGTTACTGTATTTACAGTCCCCAGAGAAACAACCCTGTTCAGTCCTCACTAGTGTTACTGTATTTACAGTCCCCAGAGAAACAACCCTGTTCAGTCCTCACTAGTGTTACTGTATTTACAGTCCCCAGAGAAACAACCCTGTTCAGTCCTCACTAGTGTTACTGTATTTACAGTCCCCAGAGAAACAACCCTGTTCAGTCCTCACTAGTGTTACTGTATTTACAGTCCCCAGAGAAACAACCCTGTTCAGTCCTCACTAGTGTTACTGTATTTACAGTCCCCAGAGAAACAACCCTGTTCAGTCCTCACTAGTGTTACTGTATTTACAGTCCCCAGTGAAACAACCCTGTTCAGTCCTCACTTGTGTTACTGTATTTACAGTCCCCAGAGAAACAACCCTGTTCAGTCCTCACTTGTGTTACTGTATTTACAGTCCCCAGAGAAACAACCCTGTTCAGTCCTCACTAGTGTTACTGTATTTACAGTCCCCAGAGAAACAACCCTGTTCAGTCCTCACTAGCGTCTTGACTTGTTCAATATTATTTTCAGAAAAAAAAAACGATTCTAATGAACAAAACAGTTATAAAAGTGTGCAAAGTGCACGATTTCATCTTTTAAACATTTACAACAGCTTTGTGAGCACAAAGGGAGAAATAAAATGTTTCCGTGGGGTATTAATTTTCGGGAGCACCGCATCGTGACTAATGGAAACTTACCGCGGAAGTTAACTAACCGGAACTTCCGGAAGTCCCGACTTCCGTCAGTGGCTTTGGGGCACCGTGAATCCAGGCTCTCATCTCGCAGCGCGGATGAGAGCCTGGAGATCGATGCTAAGCGTTAGCGTACAGTATGTACAGTACAGTACCTGTCTCAGTTACAGGCTCTTTCGTCTTCTTCCTGGAGGTTTTGGGTTTCTTGGGTCGGGTTGTGGTTGTGTTGACGACTCCCTGCGACATGTACTCCTCCTGGCAATCTTCAGCAGTGCGTGTGGCGACCATCTGAGCCACGCTGTCCCAGAACCCGCCCAAATGGGTTGGAAACAGGTTCACAGCCCTACAAAACACAACAACACAACCATCTGAGCCACACTGTCCCAGAACCCGCCCAAATGGGTTGGAAACAGGTTCACAGCCCTACAAAACACAACACAACACAACCATCTGAGCCACGCTGTCCCAGAACCCGCCCAAATGGGTTGGAAACAGGTTCACAGCCCTACAAAACACAACAACACAACCATCTGAGCCACGCTGTCCCAGAACCTGCCCAAATGGGTTGGGAACAGGTTCACAGCCCTAAACACAACACACATAAAATAGGGCTGGGCAAAAGAATCCATATGCCAATATAATCGCAATTCTTAAAGGTAGGGTAAGTGATTTGAAATTCATGGTGTAGTACCAGCCTGGTGCACTAGGGGCGCCCAAGAGTAGCTACACTATGTGAACCTGCTGCTCCATCCTGATTGGAGGAGAATTCACCTTCCACCTGGGGAACTTTTATTAGCTCTTCTGCTAACGTGGGGGAGGGGGAAACTCCCCCACGTTAACGTGGGGGAAACTCCCCCACGTTAGACCCTAACGGGTCCGTTTGGTTCCATTTCTACGCCCTCAGAAAAAATAAATAAATAACTTGAAAATGGGTGGAACCCTCCTTGTTCTAGTATAATAAAACCACAGTCATGTGTGGGGTAAAATGCGATATATCAAATCAAATCGCAGCATAATTAAGAATCGCAGTATAAATCGATTCAGGACCCTAAATATCAATATTGTATCGCATTGTGAAGTAAGTGAATCGTCCCACCCCTAACAAAAAAAACCAAAAAAACAATGGAGACTATCTTATATAGTGCAGTGTTGTTTTTTTAGATTTAGTCAGTCTAAGGGTTTTACAGACGGCGAGTAATAAATCGTGCATTCCAATTCATCTTCAACAGGACTGGCGTTTTGTGCTCAGAAAACGACCATCGATTAAGAGAGCGTGTAACGCCGGTCGTTTATCGCACGGCCTCCAGTGATGTGTGTTGCGTGCTGTGTTGCTGTTTTCGTGCACACACAAACAATGTTTTTTTTTGAAAGCTCAATCCAGTGAGCTTTTTAAAACGCCTGGCGTTAATCGACGGGCGATTTTCTTTATGTCGGCACTGCAGAGAGAATTAATTAGTCTTAGTCACATGTTGTCATTTCTACCCAAAATAGTTTTAGTCGACGAAGAGGTTTTAGTCTGTGGAAAATCATAACCTTTAGTAAACTACTTTATTGAAGTCAGAGTATAATTGCTAACAGGCACAGTAAAGTATATTTAAAGTGCAGTTGGTGTTCTGATGTTAGACCTGGTTGCTTTTGCCAGGTATTTTTTTTTTTTTTTAATATTTGAGTCATTCCAGTCATGCCATTTTAAGATTTAAATGATTAATCATCTATTTATTCAAAAACTAAACATGTCCAGCAATAAAGTACAGATAGATGTATATGCTCATGTCATAATTTTTTGGATTTAATATCTGATAAGAAAATAAAATCCATGTAATGTTTAAACAGTATTAAAGGGAACATTTCAAATCGATTATAAAATATTTTCAGTGACTCCATCAATAAAATACAGCTAAGACAAAACAGTACGATTTGCAGTCTTGGTCTTTTGGAAGAAAAGAGTGATATAGTGCAGCCTGATATAGCGCAGTCTACAGTGTATATTGCTCATTCAGTAAAAAAATGTCAAGGTATTCAGTAAAATTGCATTTTATATGTTTTTAAACCGATTTTGGACTAAAGATGCCTTCTAAATCCTGAACTGTGTCAGGATTGAAAAAAATAATTATATAACGCCATCAAATTTTCTGACATGTTGTAACATCTGCCAGAGTCACATTGTTTTAATGTATTTCTCTTTTAATTATTATATGGCTAGAGAAGACCAGAGTGGAGACAGAGAGACACACAGCAGCAGGAGCACATTTTGTCTGCTAAAAAAAAAAAACTTTGTCAAGAGGATATATTTTTGCCGTTTGGATTTTGTTGCCAACTGCCGGTGAAAAGGATCTTGTTTTTTTTTTTTTTTTCCCCTGAAGAAGAGGAACTACGGACTTCAAGGAGGATTATTTGGACATCTTGGAATATCTTAGTTAGGTTTGGACCTTTTGGAACATTTTCGTTAACTTTCGGACATTTTGGGACTTTTGGTTAGGTTTGAGCAGCACAAGGACGCGTATTGACTTTTAGTTATTCATCTTCAGTTGCTACTTTCGATTTAATTAAGTGAATATTTTTACTTTAGTAATTAGATTACTTATTACTTTTTTTTACTCATTTGATTTACTCACCATACTCTTATTCGGAGCCCCCCCCCCCCCCCCCATCCCCCCTCAACTCGCTATAGCTGGTGTTGCACTTAATTTATGCAGCAACCGTTCTAATGTTTTTGGATACTGTACGGGAGACCTGGCCCCATTATGGGTTCATAGGCTAATTTCTGAGGAACATAAAGAAATAAGAGTTGAAGAACTGTGTGAGATCCAACTCTATGGCTGTAAGAGAGAGAGAGAAAAGAAAAAAAGACATACTTCTTCAGCCTGGCCAGCTCTGCCTCGGACCACCGTTCCTCGGACCACTGGTCCTCGTCCTTCTCCTTTGGCGTCGCCCTGTCTATGCTCTTCGCTGCCTTGGATCCAGTTCTCCTGGGAGCGTTGGTGTCCTTCCTCCGCGGAGCCCAGGTGTCATCGTTTAGATCATCCGGTGTTTGGTCAGGAGAACCCAGGCTGGCTGCAGGATTTCTCGCTCTCTTCGTCCTCTGCCTCTTTGGGCTTTTAGATGTCTGCCTTGGGAATCTGAAGACGGATTCAGATTCAGGCGTAACCTCTGTACGCAGTGCAGGCTGCTGCTGCTGCTGCCGCCTGGCCCTGCGATCTGCAACCTCTGTACTGCGAGACGCAGGCTGCTGCTGCAGCATGGCCCTGCGATCTGCAACCTCTGTACTACGAGACGCAGGCTGCTGCTGCTGCTGCTGCAGCATGGCCCTGCGTTCTGCAACCGGTGTTGATCTGTGAGAAGATAGCCCTGCGACACCCTGGGGGTGGGGGAAAATCTCTAAAATAAATCAACCCATTGTGTCCTGATCAGATTCTAGGGACCCCCCCAGAAGCAAAGAGATTAAAGAGATTAAAAGATTTGCACCACATTTTCACAATTTTTCAAAATAGCAGATCTACAAGCTCATATCGCGCCACCGAGTGGCGCGATATGAGCTTGTAGATCTGCTATTTTTCAACAGATCAACCAAACCACGTTCAGTACACAAAGGGCTAGGGGGCGGCAGTGGCTCAGAGGTAGAGCAACCGGATGGTAACGCCAAGGTTGCCGGTTCGATCCCCGGGCTCCCGCAGAGTTAGTGTTGATGTGTGAACGGTCCCATCCCTACCTGGGACGCGTTGAGTGGTGGATCGTTTTCGTTTCGCCCTCCAGTTTGTTTGGCAGGTTTGGCCCTGGCTGCGCTCTGCTGGCGAGGAGGAGGAGCCTTCACCTTCCTCAGTGAAGCAGACTCACCGGCGTTTGGTACACTCCGTGTTGGAGCCGTCCCACTGCCGTTTGGTACACTCCGACTCCGTGGTTTCTCTAGATATAGAAGACAGCAGCAATATTTTACAGAGCCTTATGGCCATGATACACTAGCAATATTTTTGATCAACATCAACAATCAACGTTGACTTCACTTTTCTATACAACAAAAATGATCAACTCCTGGTTGTTCAGAAAAATCAGATCATTAGCGCCCTCTACTGGTCAACATTTTGGAATCCTCCAATCACCGCCCTCCTTGGCGTCATGCGATTCTTTCTGCCAGACTCGCACAGATTAACTTTTCTGAAAAACATGATTTTTTTTCTGAAAACAACATGACCCAACAACTGTTGGGTGAAAATGATTTAAAAATACTTGGATTTTTTGTAACCAGAACATTTTTTGTAACCAGAACAATGCATCTTATAACATCATCAAGTTGTGTTTCAAAAGTTCAAAACTCTCACACTTGCTTTCGAAGCAACCAAAGGTTTGTCTCATAAAAACTACAAGCCTCCTGTGCTCTCTGATCAGCAAACACGGGGCAGCTGGCAGTACCCCCGTTAAAAACACCTGGACAACGCTCCACTGAGTCCACTCGCCTCAAGCTCTTCTCCCATCTGGCTCAAAAACTATGGAATGAACTTCCCACTGCAGTCAGAACCACAGACTCACTCCCTATCTAAACTATGGAATGAACTTCCCACTGCAGTCAGAACCACAGACTCACTCCCTATCTAAACTATGGAATGAACTTCCCACTGCAGTCAGAACCACAGACTCACTCCCTATCTAAACTATGGAATGAACTTCCCACTGCAGTCAGAGCCACAGACTCACTCCCAATCTAAACTATGGAATGAACTTCCCACTGCAGTCAGAACCACAGACTCACTCCTTATCTTCCACTGCAGTCTGAAAACACACCTCTTCAGACTCCATCTCAGCCCATAGTACTGTATTACATACCAACCCATAGTACTGTATTACATACCAACCCATAGTACTGTATTACATACCAACCCATAGTACTGTATTACATACCAACCCATAGTACTGTATTACATACCAACCCATAGTACTGTATTACATACCAACCCATAGTACTGTATTACATACCATAGTACTGTATTACATACCATAGTACTGTATTACATACCAACCCATAGTACTGTATTACATACCAACCCATAGTACTGTATTACATACCAACCCATAGTACTGTATTACATACCAACCCATAGTACTGTATTACATACCAACCCATAGTACTGTATTACATACCATAGTACTGTATTACATACCATAGTACTGTATTACATACCATAGTACTGTATTACATACCATAGTACTGTATTACATACCAACCCATAGTACTGTATTACATACCAACCCATAGTACTGTATTACATACCAACCCATAGTACTGTATTACATACCAACCCATAGTACTGTATTACATACCAACCCATAGTACTGTATTACATACCAACCCATAGTACTGTATTACATACCAACCCATAGTACTTGCAGTATCCTCCTAGGATGTCTAATGTATTAACATGTTTCAGTGCTTACATTGTATATTGTAAACTAAAGTATATTGTAAATTCTGCTTGAATTGTAAATTTTAATCTGTAAATTGCATTGCAATGTCTCCACTTGATTTCTGATGCTAGATTCTAGTTCCTCTCAGTAGATTGTAGTTTCTGAAGTTAGATTCCAGTTTCTGACACTAGATTCTATTGATTCTATTGAGACCGATTATCGGCCGGGGCCGATTATCGAATTCGATATTCATGATTTTATTAATAATCGGTATCGGTGCTCAAAATAAATAATCGAAAAAAGAGCAGACGATTATTTGTATTTATTATAAATGTTAAAAAATGGTACATCGACCACTTTCATTGAAGATCCGGTAGATTGTGGTGGTAAGGAGATGTATAGCTGTGTGTCTCTGACTCTCACCTCATGTACTTATAGATTTATCCAAATTATCCAAAATGTATTTTCTCTTTTTCTTTTATGTCTGAAGCTCTGTGCCTGTACTTGAATTAAAAAAGATGCATTTGATGGAGGGGAAACTGAAACACTTTTGCTGCTTCCGCACTTTTATTCTATTAAAGTAAATAATAATCGTATCGGCTGATATCGGCTATCGGCCTTTTTGATGTTCCACTAATCGGTGATCGGAAACATCGGCCAAAAGTCTGTTCGGTCGATCTCTAGATTCTAGTCCATGACACTAAATTCTAGTTTGACACTAAATTCTAGTCCCTGGAGCAACATATTTCATAGGAAGAACCCCCAGAAATATCTATTACTTAGTCGCAGAACCTCATCTAAAAACATGTTGTTATAGGGATTCCCCCGGAAGCAAAGATTTGAGTTAAAAATGTTTGCTTCCGAAATAAAGTTTTCAAAAAATTTGCGCCACATTTTCACAATTTTTCAAAAATAGAACTACAAGCTCATATCGCACCACCGAGTGGCGCGATATGAGCTTGTAGTTCTATTTTGCTTGTAGATCTGCTATTTTTCAACAGCTAAAACACCAAAACGCGTTCAGTACAGAAATGTTTAAGAAGCGTCTGAATGATAAAGCAACAGTCTAGTCAGCTGATGATGGGCTTACCTTCACGGTTGGATGGAGACACTGCTACCTCCTCCTGCAAAAAGATGTTGAGATAAGTCAGTAGAAGAAGTCAATTATATCAAGCGTGTAAAAATACCCAAGAACAACCTAAGAAGATCCAATCCAATGTGAAGGTATGAGTGTCTTACTGGGAGAGAGAGTGTTGTCTCATAGGAATCATGAATGGTCATGTTCATGTCCTTATCCATGACGACGCGCCCACCTCTCCAGTACTCCAGAGGGGCTTTTATCACACGGCCACTCCGGGTCACTGCAGGGGCAACGGCAGGGGCAAGGGCTATAGGGGCTATGGGGGGGGAGAAGGAGAAAAAAGAAAGATGTGTTCAGTTAGTTATTATAGTTATGAATTTTTCATTTGACATTTTATTTTCTTATTCAGTTAGTTTTAGTTAGTTTTTAGAGCGGGTTTGCTAGTTTTTATTTTTGGTGAAAACGTTTAGTTTTAGCTAGTTTTAGTTTTTGTTATTTTGTTGTCAGGTATAGGATTAAAAAAAGTGTCAAAGTAGGAAACGGTTGGTATTCAACCCGGTTGCTTTGAGTTTCTTAGCAGATTGGATGATTGGATGATTACACTCTCCCACAAGAACACAATTTTTCCCCCCAGTGTTTATGGAACTCAGTAGTGGATAGAAGATCTAGAAGCATCTCCTCCTCATGTTTATGGAACTCAGTAGTGGATAGAAGATCTAGAAGCATCTCCTCCTCATGCTGGTCACCAACACATTTTGAATTTAAAAGCTTTATAAAAACTATAACTAAGGGTATTTCTGGTATAATTTCAGCTAGTTTTAGTTTAGTTTCTGAACCCACATTACAGTTTTAGTTTAGTTATCGTTTTTTGCATTCATTTTTAGTTTTTATTAGATTCAGTTAACTCAAATGTTTTTTATTTATTTTAGTTTTCGGTTTTTAGTTTGTTTTAGTTAACTATTATAACCGTGGTTCAGTGTGTGTAAATTGTACTTTTAAGACGGGCAACATGTCTTAGACCAGTGGTTTTCAAACTTTTTTCATACCAAGGCCCACTATTTATTCCGCATTTTAGCCACAGACCACCATCTGGTGTTGATTTTGTCTCTCGGACCCAAAACTAACGATTTCCAAGTTTTTTTTTCCACAATTTAGGAGAGCTAAAATGGAAAAACGTTGGTCAAAACAACAATTCTTCTACATTTTCTAATTGTGTAGCTTTTTGAAAATCAAGTACCGGTAATTCAGATGTCTAATCATGATTTAACTCTTGAGAGCGTAAAATGAAACCAAATGGTCTCGCGAGGGTCCTTGGACGGCGGATCGAGCCGATCTCACCATGGCACACTCAGCACATCGGGAGCAATTTGGGGTACTGTGTCTTGCCAAAAGGACAATTCCAAAAGGGATTCTAACCGCCGACCCACGGCTCACTGGGCTCCACCTCCTGATCCAAAGCTGCCAGGAATGCATCATAGAATCAATTTGAATTTTCTGCGGTGAACCAAAATTAGTGAGGGCAGTGCCAGGGGAGCAGGGGCGGATGTAACATTTAGTTAAATTAGTGAGGGCAGTGCCAGGGGAGCAGGGGCGGATGTAACATCTATACTAAAATTAAGGAGTTGTCTGTCTGTCTGAATGTCTGTCTGAATGTCTGTCTGTCTGTCTGAATGTCTGAAGCGAGCATAACTCATCACTGGCTGCACCGATCACTATGATTTTTCACACAGTCATTGACCATAACATTAGGAAGAGATTAACGAAGCCCTTTGGCCAGATTAACACATTGTTGATTTATAATGAATTTATTTGTGCACGAAAATTTCCCCATTAAGTTTATATGGGAAAGTCCAACGGGGCCCCCTAACGTTACACAATTCACGGCCACCGTTATCGTGTTACCCCACTGCCATATTTCCACTGCTACACCAGCACCGGAACAAATGGTGACCCATACAATTTCGCTGGCTATACTGTGGCATGCGCAGTGCACACGGGCCTCCCTCATTTCCTCAATGTTATCCCAAGCTGCAACAGCCGCTAAACTTTGGGACGTATCGTTGCATCTCTGTATGTATTTATAGTTTCGATCTAACACAGCCTACTGTCCATATTATGTTGGCTCAGGCTGCTGGAACGTTAATTCACCCGTTTTATAGACACTGAATATACTTCTGATCCACTTTACTCGACGCGATGTTGGTTGGAGCAGCTGGACGGAGCCACAGTTCCGACCACTGGATTTTACGCTATGTGAAAGGAGCGACAGACAACCACTTTATATAGTGATCCAGGCTATAGTCTTCTTGGGAACTGTTGAACTGAACATGTGTTTGAACTGGAAGATAGTAGTTTGCTTTCGCTGTCACTTTTTACCCGTACGTGTGACAAGGAAACAAAAACAATGTCCCACCGCCGCTCCTATAAGCTACAGCCTGCGTCTCACTATAGTACGGCTCACCAGTGGCGTGCACACAGAGTTTCAAGGGCAGGTGCTCAAATGTAACCAGGAGGGCACTCTAGCCGCCCGGCATTCGGGCGGCGGAAAATTGACTTTTGGGGGGTTAAAAACGCATGGAAAACCGCATTTCAGCGTCTTTTTTGCTCTTTTAAAAAAGGGCATGTTGGTCCAGAGAGGGCCACTATGGGGTGCTCAAACCCCCTTGACGTCTATGTATGCACGCCTATGCGGCTCACAGAGTTTTCTGCCCTCGCTACGCGCGGACCGCGGTGGGAAATAATTGATATAAAAGTAGGCTACTGTAGCCTGGCCTCAGTCTGAATAATGAAGTGAAACGGAATGGCATTCCGTTTCACTTGAATCACAAAGAAAAAATAAGATAGTATTCTTAAGATGCTGATTCAAGGCTACTGTACACAGGAAGCACCAGAACCCCTTATGGACTGTTCCGTTTGGTGGTCCCTGGAAACGCAAGCACACAGCGTGTGTGTGTGTGTGTGTGTGTGTGTGTGTGTGTGTGTGTGTGTGTGTGTGTGACCACCCTCCACTTTCTAAACCAGTGGTTTCATGATGTTCACACAAACACCTACTTTAATGCTACAAAAATATGTTGCATTAAAGTGTACCTTGCTTTGCTATGACTGCTTCCCCTTTTCCCATGATCAAGTATCCACAACTACAGCAGTACTTCATCAAAATACTTACATTATTGGTATTGATATTAGGCTAAATCACATTAACCACACTGTAGATCATTTGGTGTTCATATATTCACAACGGGTAAGGTCCTAGTTTAGTTAAATTAGTGAGGGCAGTGCCAGGGGAGCAGGGGCGGATGTAACATTTAGTTAAATTAGTGAGGGCAGTGCCAGGGGAGCAGGGGCGGATGTAACATTTAGTTAAATTAGTGAGGGCAGTGCCAGGGGAGCAGGGGCGGATGTAACATTTAGTTAAATTAGTGAGGGCAGTGCCAGGGGAGCAGGGGCGGATGTAACATTTAGTTAAATTAGTGAGGGCAGTGCCAGGGGAGCAGGGGCGGATGTAACATTTCCCAAAATGTTATGGGTGCGGCTTCATCGCTCGTGTCGATTCGCGCGACGGGTGACTTTTATTAGTCAAGTAAATAGACATGTTTAAAAAAAAAAAAAAGATTTAACGATGTATCGATCCAACAGCCGACAATACGATGCATCGATACGTCCGCAAGAGTATCGATTCATGTTTAAAATAAATGAGTAAAAATATCTGGTCTATTTTATCCATTTGCTCCTGGACGTAATTCAGACTAGGCCTAGGTGAAGTACAACTTTGCTGTTTCTCAAATAAAATGTATAACAGTATTACAGCTTTCATTGATTTATTTCAAATTTGAAACATTGTCTGGCCTGTAAGGTAAATCGAAATCGAATCGTGGTGTATTCTTGAGTATCGAAAAAAATCGAATCGTTGGGTCAGGAAATCGATACTGAATCGAATCGCCATGATGGGTGTGATTTACACCCCTACAAGTAAAGCATCAATAATAACATCAGTTGTTGTTGAAGTTGCTACAGACACGCAGCATGCATAAAGCTAAAGGTCTGACTCAGAGAGTTTTCTGTTTTCAATGATGAAATGCTGTTGGTTTAGTGGTGACACAGCTGTAGTTAGTTAGTAGCAGTAGTAGTGTTTCACATCATTTTAAATATAAACACTTCTAGGAGAAATAAGTGGCAAAATGTTGGTCAAAATAGAAACTCTTCTACACATTCTAAATGTGTAGGTTCTTGAAAAATAGGTAATTCAGATGTTTAAATATAATTTAACTCTAGAGAGCGTAAAATGAAACCAAATGGACCCGTGAGGGTCCATTTGGTTTCATTTTACGCTCTCTAGAGTTACAGATCTATAAGTGTCCATTTGGTTACCAATGGACTCTATCATAGGAGGAAAAAAATGGTGAAAAACGAGTGTTTTATCTTTGGTACCTGTCAACCAATTTGACCCCAACTCACCAGCAAAAAGCACTAGATGTTTACGCCAGGGGGTTTTCACTCATTTTGGCATAAGGTAGCGACAAACACGCCAAGTTGTCAACACTGACATGAAGGTGTATGTATTTTATTTACCTGCGCGGCCTTTCCTCCTCCGTCTCACAGGCTGGTTGTCAACTTTACTGCCAGTCTCTCTGCAACAGGAATCATTCAGCATGAAGAGATCATATAACTATATGCAGGGGTTGACACTAAGGTCTCCGAGGCACTTGCCCATCGGGCAAGTGCAAGTCAGGTTCTACTTGCCCTCAGGTCATGGTTACTTGCCCCCCAGGTTCCAGGTGGTCCCCAGTTAAGTTGGTTAACCAGATGTAACTCTTGAGAACGTAAAAATGAAACCAAATGGACCCTTGCGGGTCCATTTGGTTTTATTTTTACACTCTCAAGAGTTAAAATTCATCATCTTAATTAGCCCAGGTCTACACAACTAGAGAATGTAGAAGATTAGGTCATTTTGATGTGTTAATTTGCCTGTTTTGTTTCCCAAATCCAGCCTGGAATTGTGGATATCTAGAAAGCAGGGAAAGACACAGAGGCAGAGTGCAATGACTGCCTTCAAGACAAATTTATCTTGTGTTGTGTTATAGTGCACTATGTTGCACACTTGCCCGATCGGGCAACCAGGTAGCAGTCTTCACTTGCCCCACCATTTTTTTTTACTTGCCCCGGGCAAGCGGACAAGTGTTAGCGTCAAGCCCTGCTATATGCCAAAACACTATTAAATTAACAACAAACTGATATTAATCCTAGAAACTCACCTTAATGATTCTGAGATGAACTTATCATAAAGCATTCTCCAGTCTTCAGGGAATCCATCAGCAAACCTTTTTAAAAGCCACTGTGGTAATTCTATAGGACAAAGACAGCATGACTGTTATAACTGCACTTCTTGAGAGAGTTCCAAGTTAAATATGGAATGTTGGTTAACCAGATGTAACTCTTTGAGAGTGTATAAATCAAACCAAATGGACCCTTGCGGGGTCCATTTGGTTTCATGTTTACACTCTCAAGAGTTAAAATATTCATCATCTGAATTATCCCAAAGTCTACACATTCAATAAGAGAATGTAAGACAATGGCCATTTTTGTTATCTTGTTTTGTTTCCCAAATCCAGACTGGAATTGTGGACAAAAACAAAAGAAATCTTTGTGGTATGTGGGGCTAAAATGTCATCAAACGGTGGTCCCCTGTGGCTCAAATTCTGAATAAATAGAGGGCCCTGGTGTCAAAATGGTTGGTCTTACCCTTGCTTTTATCCTGAAATTAAATTAATATTACGCAGTCTTTAGTTCAGCCTTTAGTCTTGTCCCTCCACAATATTTTATGTATCTCATTTGGCCCCTTGGGAAAAATAATTGCCCAGCCATGCACTAGTCACATTTCATCTCCATGTGTTTTTCCACTGTTTTATAAGTGCACCAAATACACAGAACCATGTTCATGACGGATTTACACACACAGAACCATGTTCATGACGGATTTAAATACACAGAACCATGTTCACGACGGATTTAAATACACAGAACCATGTTCATGACGGGTTTACACACACAGAACCATGTTCACGACGGGTTTACACGAAGCAGCCTGATGTGTTCTTCACAGACTCACCGGCGTTGGACATTACCATCCTGCCCACCAGAACGTAGGTGTTTCCTGAGGTTGTCTTCAGCACCGTGTTGGAAACCCTCTCCACAATGACACTGCTATGCCAAGGCTGGGTGTCGTCCCTGTCAAAGGAAATGTACACCTAATGAAACCCTCTCCACAATGACACTGCTATGCCAAGGCTGGGTGTCGTCCCTGTCAAAGGAAATGTACACCTAATGAAAATGTCACCCTCAGGGGTTGACACTAAGGTCTCCGAGGCATTTTCCCATCGGGCAAGTGCAAGTCAGGTTCTACTTGCCCTCAGGTCATGGTCACTTGCCCCCCAGGTTCCAGGTGGTCCCCAGTTAAGTTGGTTAACCAGATGTAACTCTTGAGAACGTAAAAATGAAACCAAATGGACCCTTGCGGGTCCATTTGGTTTCATTTTTACGCTCTCAAGAGTTAAAATTCATCATCTTAGCCCAGGTCTACACAACTAGAGAATGTAGAAGATTAGGTCATTTTGATCTGTATGTTAATTTGCCTGTTTTGTTTCCCAAATCCAGCCTGGAATTGTGGATATCTAGAAAGCAGGGAAAGACACAGAGGCAGAGTGCAATGACTGCCTTCAAGACAAATTTATCTTGTGTTGTGTTATAGTGCAATAAGTTGCGGGCAAGTGTTAGTGTCAAGCCCTGACCCTCCTCAGAGTCTCCACTAAATAAACAGTTAAACCTGATGCATTGATGAACAGAGAGCCTCCAGGTCATATCCATCCATGATATTTATAAACTAGTCATTATCAGCAAAGGTGTTCTCCTGGATATAGAATTATGCTGGGGCTTAACCACTGAAACACTCCAGTACTCCAAATAAATATACGTGGCATATACCGTAATTTCCGGACTATAAGCCGCTACTTTTTTCACATGCTTTTGACCCTGCGGCTTATACAACGGTGCAGCCAATCTATGGATTTTCCAGGTTCCAGGTGGGCTCCGCAGACTAAATGATAGAAAGTTGGTTAACCAGATGTAACTCTTGAGAGCGTAAAAATGAAACCAAATGGACCCGCTAGGGTCCATTTGGCTTCATGTTTACGCTCTCAAGAGTTATGATATTCACCATCTAAATTAGCACCAGTTAATTAATAAGTCATAAGTCATGTTCATTTTGGTCTAATTTTGATGTTTTGCCTCTTTTGTTTGCGAAAATCCATCCTGGAGTTGTGAACAAAACCAAAAGAAATCTTTAGTTGTCTGTGGGGTGAAGATGTTAAATTGTGAAAAAGTTGAAAACCACTGCTCTAACATGAAGCACCTGACTATAAGCCTGGTGCAGCTTATATTCAGGTGCGGCTTATAATCCAGAAATTACGGTACATATAGTTGACTGGAGTCTCACAGGGCTGCATGCTAGTACAGACCAAAATGTTCCAGTCGATTTGGGGAATTCCACCCATTGTGGGGAATTCAATCAGTGGTAATGATTTTTCTTTTATGACCTTTTTTTCAGAGGGTGTACAAAACGGAACCAAATGGACCAGTCAGGGTCCATTTGGTTCCATTTGTACTCTCAGAAAAAAAAAATGTTGAAAATGGGGTGGAATTCTCTTTTAAAATGTTCTAGTATAATAAAAGCATCATTTGTGGGGAAAAATGTGATATAATCAAATCTAAGCATAATTAAGAATCGCAAAATGAATAAATAAATAAATTCAGAAGCCTAAATATTAATGATGTATATGGTGAGGTAAGTGAATGGTCACACCCTTACTGCCCAGTTGGCCCCACAATTATTTTATCATTTACTCTTTGCACGCATTTTCCCTATTGGCCTGAATATACTCAATAAAAATTGAGTCTTCTTATATTAGGACACTATATTATTTGACATCCACTGTCCTTTTTGCACAAATGACTCTTGAACTATGTATGTCGTCTTATATTCCAGACAATACGTTTGTTTTTTCAATGAAGACACCGTCATATTATTGCTTTAAACTGTGTAATTTCCTTTGCTTATGTGCAAACCCTGCAGTTTGAACGCATTCATGTTCTGATGAGACTAATTTCTGACACTAGATTCTAGTTTTTGAGGGTACATTTACATCACTGCAATTCCTGATGTTAGACTCTAGTTTCTGATGCTAGATTCTAGTTCCCGGCGCTATAGATTCTAGTTTTTTGGTGCTAGATTCTACAGTAGTTTCCAATGCTAGATTTTTTTTTGTCACTAGATTCTAGTTTCAGACAATAGATTCTAGTTTTTCTTGGGGGAAAAAAAACTATGTTCCTGTGTCAGTGATGCTCAACATATTTCATGCAGAGGACCAACAGAATTATCTATATTTGGCTGCGGACCCCCATCTGAAAACATGTTCTAGGGCTCCCCCAGAAGCAAAGATTTGAGTTAAAAACGTTTGCTTTGGAAATAAAATATCTTCAAATATTTGCACCACGTTTCATGATTTCTCAAAAAATAGCAGAGATACAAGCTCATAGCGCGCCACTCGGTGGCACGCTATGAGCTTGTAGATCTGCTGTTTTTCAACAGCTAAAACATAATGCTTGGAACACCAAAACACGTTCAGTACACCAAGTTAATTTACTGCACTTACTTGATTCCATCAACATAGAGGCCAACAGAGTTTGATCGCAGCTTCCACTTTTTTAAATAAACTCCAGGGACCTAGAAAGCAGGGGGGGGGGGCACAGTTAGTAGAACGTAGGATGTTGAATGATTGTTTTTTTTTTTTTTTTTTTTTTATCAAATTAATCACAGCTTCAAATTTAATTTAATCATGATTAATCACCATTCAAAATATGCTATTTTCCTTTACAGGTTTTGAACATTTAAAAGAAAAAGAATCGGGGTAAAAAAAAAAGGATCTGTTTATTATTATTTAATTTTTTAAATATTTTTTATCCCACGATTTTGCAACCCATTTTTTCACCCAGTGCCAATTCCTAATGTGATCCTGGGCTCTACACACCCTCCGCCAACCTGGGGAGGCAGCGGACTGGCCTCATGCTTCCTTCAATGCATGAGGAGTCCAAGCTGCCTTCTTTTCACCCGACAGGGGGGAGTTTCCCTGGTTGGACATAGCGTTGTGGAAGGAACACGTTATTCCAACCAGTTCCTGTCCCCTCCATCAGGCGCCCCGGCTGGCCAGGGGGAGGCAGTTTAGAGACCAGGATTACTGCATGTTTTTGTGAGGGTATCTACCCTAGGGGACACGGGGAGAACATGTGAGGGTATCTACCCTAGGGGACACGGGGAGAACATGTGAGGGTATCTACCCTAGGGGACACGGGGAGAACATGTGAGGGTATCTACCCTAGGGGACACGGGGAGAACATGTGAGGGTATCTACCCTAGGGGACACGGGGAGAACATGTGAGGGTATCTACCCTAGGGGACACGGGGAGAACATGTGAGGGTATCTACCCTAGGAGACACAGGGAGAACATGTGAGGGTATCTACCCTAGGAGACACAGGGGGAGAACATGTGAGGGTATCTACCCTAGGGGACACGGAGAGAACATGTGAGGGTATCTACCCTAGGAGACACAGGGGGAGAACATGTGAGGGTATCTACCCTAGGGGACACGGGGAGAACATGTGAGGGTATCTACCCTAGGGGACACAGGGGGAGAACATGTGAGGGTATCTACCCTAGGGGACACGGGGAGAACATGTGAGGGTATCTACCCTAGGAGACACAGGGGGAGAACATGTGAGGGTATCTACCCTAGGGGACACGGGGAGAACATACAAACTCCACACAGAAAGGCCCTTTCACCAACCCCACCTCGGGTATGGGCACTGATGACGTGGAGGAGCAGACACGCCGCCAGCACCCACAGCAGCGCCCCTAGCGGGAATCGAACCCAGGACCTTCTAGCTGTGAGGCGACAGCACTAACCACTGTGCATTTTTTTTAAATATTTATCGAAATAGGTGATCTACAAACCCCCATGTCTGTAAAACCGTGCTCTACCCATTTTGTTCCAATGATAAAATGCTCAGTGGGTTGAGTCAGTGTGCACATGAGTTAATCAGATTAATTAATATATATAAAAAAAAACACATCACACAGTCTACTCACGTTGCCATTTGGGGATTTCTTCTTGGAGTACTTTGCAGGCCATTTAAACACTCCCTCACGCTTCCTCCTGAAGCAGATGCTTGGTGAATTGAGGAGAACCGGATCTATCACCCAGGGCTGGAGATCCTCAACAGGATCACTGGACTCACTGAAGGGATCAGGACCAGGCCTGGACTCTCCTAGGGGATCAGAACCTCCAGGACCACGCCTGGACTCTCCCAGGGGATCAGAACCTCCAGGACCAGGCCTGGACTCTCCCAGGGGACCAACACCTCCAGGACCACGCCTGCTCTCCATCACATCCTGAAGACAGGTAGTGGAGGATGGCCTGTCCTGTGGCTCTAAGGGACCTACAGTGGAAAGGAAAAAAAAAGACTTAAAACACTTGCTTGTAGTACATGCCAGTATCACTCTGAGAATTACAGCTTAAAATCTGGGCTGGACCGGGCCGAGGGGTTCAGTCCAGTTGGTTAGGTACATTGGTTCATCAGTTACATTTACTTCTTATTATGATGTTATGCAACCTTTCATGGAAAGCACGTTGGCTCATTAAATGTGCGATACCAGGGGTTTTCAACCTTTTTCATCTCAGGGACCACTATTTATTCAGGATTTGAGCCACGGACCACCATTTGAGGATATTTTTAGACCCACAGAACCCAAAACTAAAGATTTCTTTTGCTTCTGTCCATGACCATTAATCTTCTAGTTGTGTGGATTTGGACTAATTCGCATGATGGATATTTTAACTCTTGAGAGTGTAAAAATGAAACCAAATGGACCCGCAAGGGTCCATTTGGTTTCATGTTTACGTTCTCAAGAGTTACATCTGGTTAACAAACTTAGCTGGGGACCACCTGGAACCCTCTCAAGGACCACTGGTGGTCCCCGGACCACCTGTTGAAAACCCCTGTGCTATACAAATAAACTTGATATTATTCAGAACATTATACATTTTGTGCTGAAGCGGCACCGTTCCTCGCGCTGCAGCGTGACACAGCTGTGTGTGTGTGTGTGTGTGTGTGTGTGTGTGTGTGTGTGTGTGTGTGTGTGTGTGTGTGTGTGTGTGTGTTCGTTCACGTTGTGCTTAGTGCCGGTGCTCATGACACCCACGAGATTATTCTGAGACTTGTACATGTTTTGTTGTTTTTTCCGCACTATTGGAGATTGATAGACAACCTCCTAATTGAATACATACAAAATTATTAAATTGGTAACCAAATGGACCCCATTATAGTGTATTTGACTTGAATGACAGAGGATTCATCCTAAGAACTCAAAGTCCAGCAATAACTCTAGTATTACAATAACATCTTGATCTAATCCAAATACCGTAATTTCCGGACAATAAGCCGCTACTTTTTTCACATGCTTTTGACCCTGCGGCTTAGACAGCCAATCTATGAATTTTTACAGGTAACACAAGGGTGGTCCCTGAGAGGGTTCCAGGTGGGCCCCACAGACTAAATGATGGAAAGTTGGTTAACCAGATGTAACTCATTGAGTCAAGAGTTATAATATTCATCATCTAAATTAGCACCACTTAAGTCATAAGTCATGTTCATTTTGATGTTTTTTTGCCTCTTTTGTTTGCGACAATCCATCCTGGAATTGTGAACAAAACCAAAAGAAATCTTTAAATCTTTTTGGGGTCTGTTTGGTGAGGATGTTGTTAAATCATGGTCTCAAATGCTGAATAAATAGTGGGCCCTGGGATCAAAAAGGTTTAAAACCACTGCTCTAACATGAAGCTCGTTGTCTGGTGCGGCTTATAGTCTGTTGCGGTTTATAGTCTGGAAATCACGGTCTAAATCTGGCATTACACTTGAATACATCATATCACTCCCTCACCTCTCGGCTGCATCTCTGTCGTGCTGCATGCAGCTTTGAATCCTCTCGGCTGCATCTCTGTGGCGCTGCATGCAGCTTTGAATCCTCTCGGCTGCATCTCTGTGGCGCTGCATGCAGCTTTGCATCCTTTCTGGATGAGTCTTTGCTTCTCGTTCTCTTTAATGTGAACAAAGAGTTTGGCTGGAGACATGGGAGGAAGCTTCTCCAGTTTAACACACAGACCTGTTGAAAACAAACAGTAAAACAGAAAAATATCAACCAACTTGCCGCATTTGTCGCTATATTTACCTTTTTCCCAGACTCACTTTTTTGAGTGAGTAATGGGCCTTTAGCTAAGCCCCTCCCAAACGACTATTGTCCAATAGACCTTTAGATAAGCCCCTCCCCAAACTATACTATGGTCCAATCACAGCTAAGCATAACATGTGATAGACAAACCTCTCCACCAATAGCTTTCCTATATAATAAAACATTGTTTTAAAAAATAAATGCCACACACATTTTTTCACTGCATAGGACATGCCTTGTTGATCAATTTGGACGAGATTTTGAAGGTCTGGTTCCAAAAATGAACCAGTATTTACTGTGTAAAGTCTGTCTGTGATATTTACATTGGAATGAATGAGCCTGGCCTCTTCCATCAACTCACCTTGATTTAAAACCCGCGTGTGTGGCAGGTTGAGGCAGAGCGGTGGGTCAGCTGCGGCAGGTGTTCGGCTGTCAGGGCCGCCAGCTCGACTCGTCCGACAGCGCGACTCATCGACCATCGTGTCCGAGCTGTAAGGGAGGGCGTTTCTTACCAAACCCGACGCCATGGTGGTGGTGGTAACTTTATCACCTTGACTTTTGATCAGCCTCCGCCTCACGGTCAGACTGACGATGTCCCTGCTCTGGTCAAACACTTCATCATCGGCAGACGCACCATGGGGCTCTGTGAAACCATGAAGAATTATATTAACTAGGGATGTCAACCCCTTACCCCTGTGTCTGATCACTGGTTAGACTGGTATATTCACCATAGTGTCAACCCCTTACCCCTGTGTCTGATCACTGGTTAGACTGTTATATTCACCATAGTGTCAACCCCTTACCCCTGTGTCTGATCACTGGTTAGACTGGTATATTCACCATAGTGTCAACCCCTTACCCCTGTGTCTGATCGCTGGTTAAACTGGTATATTTACCAATAGCGAATGGTCTCTCAAGCCTTATGTTTTGTTCTAGACACTACAATCATTCTTTTGTATCATATTTGGCTCGGCAGTGTCTACTGTGCATGTGGAACTATCAGATAGACCAGGGGTTTTCAACAGGTGGTCCAGGGACCACCAGTGGTCCCTGAGAGGGTTCCAGGTGGTCCCCAGCTAAGTTGGTTAACCAGATGTAACTCTTGAGAGCGTAAAAATGAAACCAAATGGACCCGCGTTTCTATTTTTACACTATCAAGGTTTCTATTTTTACACTATCAAGAGTTAAAATATTCATCATCTGAATTAGCCCAAGTCTACACAACTAGAAGATGTACAAAAGCAAAAGAAATCTTTAGTTTTGGGATCTGTGGGGCTAAAATGTCCTCCAAGTGGTGGTCCGTGGCTCCAATTCTGAATAAATGGTGGGCCCTGGCATCAAAAAGGTTGAAAACCCTTGAGATAGATGCATTACTGCACCTTAGTTTAGTTACACCTAAAATTGACAAAAAATAAATAAAAAATAAAGTATGGTTAAATGACAAAACTCCAGTGATTAGTTGATGTTCCAATTATTAATTAATCCATGACTAAATTAGTTGACAACTAATAGAATTATAGATTTGATTACGATTCATCGCTTAATCGTTGCAACGCTAAACGGGATCAATAATGGCTTCTGCAAACGCCGATTAAGTGCTGTCTTAAAAAAAAAAAAAAAAAAAAAAAGACGGACAACTTACTGCCAGGCAAGAAGTTGGATCCAAACGCAGGATGGTTTGCAGTGACTTCAGAGAGATGGCGACGCTCTCTCTGGATTTGGAATTTCAGCTTTGCAAACACCTTGGCAGGAGAGTCGTGTTGCACCGCATTGAGTCGCTGATGGTCTGTGGTTTTACGTGGAGGCTCAGGATCTGTGTTACAGGTGATAGTTCCGTCATCATCATCATCCATCCTCACTTCACTGGACATGTCTGAAGACAGGGGTGGACAAAAAAATATATACCAATATATCGCAATTCTTAATGCCATGATATCCATATAGAAACGCCAGGTTCAAAAACTATTTTTTTATATACCGTATTTTCCGGACTATAAGGCGCACTTAAAAGCCTTTCATTTTCTCAAAAATCCACTGTGCGCCTTATAATCCAGTGTGCCTTATATATGGATTGTTTGACTGCAGGTGCTTCTATTCTGTGTTAACTGTAATAGCTTCTATTCTCTGCGCTTTATAATCCAGTGCGCCTTATATATGAAATCAGTTTTACAAGGTGCGCCTTATAATCCGGTGCGCCTTATAATCCAGTGCGCCTTATAGTGCGGAAAATACGGTATATATTCATGTTGGCCTATTCATTAATGTGTTCATGTCAGAAAGTCTGACTACCGGTAATGTCATCAGGCTGCATTGATTGAACTTTGTTATTTATATTGTTTAAAATCGCTTTAAGGTGGGGAATTCCGTCCATTTCAACATTTTACTGTACTGAATATTACTTGATGATGACATCATCAAGTTGTGTTTGTGTGTTTGTGTGGAACCAAACGGACCCTGACGGGTCCGTTTGGTTCCATTTGTACACCCTCAGAAAAAAATAATAAAAGCACAGTCATTTGTGGGGGAAAAATGTGATATATCTATTTATGAAATCGGATCGCTGCATAGCCAAGAATCGCAATATAAATCGATTCAGAACGCTAAATATCAATATTGTATGGTATGGTGAGCTAAGTGAATCGTCCCACCGCTATCTGAAGACGCCGTGGAATCATCCTTCATATAAGCGTTGTTGGAGGTCGTCCGGCTTCTCTGCAGCCGCCTGAAGTTCTTGTCTGGTGTGATTGTTGGGTACATCGTTCAAAGTCTCCGTTGTGTCGCGTCCATACAGTACCTGAAACAAGCGACAATGGCAGGGTGAAATACTCATTTCTAGGCATGTCCCGATACCGATCTGCTCTTTTTGTCCCTTTATCATACCGGTATCGGCAAATACTGTATCGGAAAAGTATCAGTATTGGCCCTTATTTGTCATTATCTGGTCACATATTGGCAAATATGCCTGTCTAACCAGTGATCAGACACAGGGGTAAAGGGTTGACACTATGGTGAATATGCCTGTCTAACCAGTGATCAGACACAGGGGTAAAGGGTTGACACTATGGTGAATATAGAGTCTAACCAGTGATCAGACACAGGGGTAAGGGGTTGACACTATGGTGAATATACAGTCTAACCAGCGATCAGACACAGGGGTAAGGGGTTGACACTATGGTGAATATACCAGTCTAACCAGCGATTAGGCACAGGGGTAAGGGGTTGACACCGTGGCAGTTAAGTAAAATGTTGTTTCATTGTGGAGTTTCCTTTGGAGTATGTTATTTCCTGTTAGTGACTTCATATAAAAAGGTATTTTTTCTTTTGTATGTTATTATATATATTTTTCTCTGGTATCGGTATTTGGTATCGGCTAACACAATAATTGTGCCATCAGGATCGGATCAGAAATGAATGAATGACATCCCTTCTCACTTCTCAACTGTATTCCAGCAGCATGCATGCATCTAAACATCTTTTTAAAAATGGGACGATCGATCAACATAATACTATAGAAAACTGGTATTCCTACTTTCACAATTCCCAACATTCGTCCTAAACACAACCCACCCGTTGTTGGGGTCCATTTGGTTACATTTTCTACACTCAGAAAAATAGGTCCTAAAAGAAAAATCATTAGCACGGTAAAACACAACTTGATGGCGTCATCAAGTCGAGTTTCATCATGTTAACATTTTCAAGTGGTTTAGTGTGAATTAGCCCAAGTTTACACAACTAGAAGATTAATGGTCATTTTGATCTGTATGGTTGACTGTTTTGTTTCCCAAATCCAGCCTGGAATTGTGGACAAATGCTGAAATAAATAGTGGGCCCTGATATCAAAATGGCTGAAAACCACTGGCCTAAATGGGCAGTGATTTCCATTGTGGTTCTACAGTATGTAAACAATTCAAACAGAGCCAGTTTAGCTAGCTCAGGGGTTTTCAACAGGTGGTCCGGGGACCACCAGTGGTCCCTGAGAGGGTTCCAGGTGGTCCCCAGTTAAGTTGGTTAACCAGATGTAACTCTTGAGAACGTAAAAATGAAACCAAATGGACCCTGGCGGGTCCATTTGGTTTCATTTTTACACTCTCAAGAGTTAAAACATTCATTATCTTAATCAGCCCACAAGACTACACTAGAAGATGAATGGACATTTTGGTCTGTATGTTTTGCCTGTTTTGTTGCCCAAATCCAGTCTTGTATTGTGGACAAAAAGCAAAATAAATCTTTAGTATTGGGGGGCCTGTGGGGCTAAACTGTCCTCAAATGGTGGTCTGTGGCTCAAATTCTGAATAAATGGTGGTCCCTGGGATGAAAAAGGTTGAAAACCCCCTGAGCTAGCTGGTTAGCATATATACAGAACATAGACACACATACATCAACATAAACCAGTCAAAGCAGCTTCGTTTCATCCGAATATGTTTATATACCAGGGGTTTTCAATCAGTGGTCCGGGGACCCCCAGTGGTCCCTGAGAGGGTTCCAGGTGGTCCTCAGTTAAGTTGTTTAACCAGATGTAACTCTTGAGAACGTAAAAATGAAACCAAATGGACCCTTGCGGGTCCATTTGGTTTCATTTTTACACTCTCAAGAGTTAAAATATCCATCATCTGAATTAGCCATTTTGGAATGTATGTTTTGCTTGTTTTGTTTGCGGTCTGTGGGGCTAAAATGTCCTCAAATGGTGGTCCTCCGTGGCTCAAATCCTGAATAAATGGTGGTCCCTGGGATGAAAAAGGTTGAAAACCACTGTTATATACTGTTTATTCAATCGTCAAATCATTCCCTTACCTGTTATATGCAGAACAACTTACAGGATCGAACAGATCCAGAGCATTTGGACTCTTCTAGTCAACAACGAACACTGATCACACTGGGGTTTAAAATAGACCACAGAGCTACGCTATTGGCTCAGGGGACGGGTGACGTCACTTCCTGCTGTAAGGAAAGCGCGTCACTTCCTTCCATAGACCCAGTGTTGCCAACCTGGTGCATTGCATGCAACCCCCTAACGCCAAAATTAGTGAAAAACTCCTGGCGGAAAATCTAGTGCTTTTTGACTGGTTCAGTCGGGGTGAAATTGATTGACAGGCGCCAGAGATAAAACCCTTGTTTTTCATCATTTTCTCCTCCTATGACAGTGGTTTTCAACCAGTGGTCCCCAGGATAAATGATGGACAGCTGGTTAACCAGATGTAACTCTTTGAGAGCGTAAAAATGAAACCAAATGGACCCTTGCGGGTCCATTTGGTTTCATTTTTACACCCTCAAGAGTTAAATTATTCATCATGTGAATTAGCCCAACTCAGTCTACACAACTAGAGAATGTAGAAGATTAATGCTCATATTCCCTTCCAGGCGAGCATCTAGCGCATTCTAGTGCATTATGGAAGTGCCACTAGTGCATTTTGGATTTTGGCAGTTGGCAACACTGCAAAGAGCTGCGCAGTGAAGTCACCGCCCCGGTTCCGGAAGTGTTTTCCCCCCATTCATTTTTCTCATAGACTTTTCGAAAATAATTTATATAAAGTCGATTACGCCGCGGACAAAGCCAACTCGAGTCGACGTGACAAATCATGATGACACACACAGTCTTTTGGGACGATCAAATCATTTCTAAGATGAAAAACTCTATGCTCTGCTGCTCCCACAGCCAATGTGCATGCAGCGACCTCTATGGCAGCGACACTGCGCATGCCAAACTCGGAAGTCAGATTGCGTGACCATAGATATATAATAATGCTGCTGGCCAATGGGGAGTGCCGTCGTTACGTGGCGGCCATCTTGTGAGAGGATAGTTGATAGAGGATAACATTATTCTATTCTATTCTATTCTATTCTATTCTATTCTATTCTATTCTATTCTATTCTATTCTATTCTATGAGCATATACTTTTTAAATGAGCATAACTCGCTTATCTTACAACCGATTTTCAAACGGATTGGTTTGTTGTAGTCAGAGACGCCCGCATTATATGAGTCATTATATGCTTATGTATACAAAAAGAAGAAAAAATATAAATGAGCAAAAATCATAGCCACGTTGATAACGTAACGTTCATAATAAAGCAATCCGTTTGTAAATCCGTCAAGTTTTGAGCGAGTTCTAGCTGTTTTTGTTTGGGCTGTGGCGCTGTTTTCCAGAATATATGCCGATGACTAGCCTGCAGTTTGGGGCTGCCATAGAGCAGGGGTTTTCAACAGGTGGTCCGGGGACCACCAGTGGTCCTTAAGAGGGTTTCAGGTGGTCCCCAGGAAAGTTGGTTAACCACATGTAACTCTTGAGAGTGTGAAAATGAAACCAAATGGACCCGCAAGGGTCCATTTGGTTTCATTTTCACACTCTCAAGAGTTAAAATATTCATCATATGGATTAGCACTATTTAATCAAGAAGTCTATACTGTTTTGTTTGCAAAACCCAGCCTGGAATTGCAAATGAAACAAAAAAATAATTCTTTAGTTTTAGGTCTTTGGGGCTAAAATGTCATCAAATGGTGGTCCTCCGTGGCTCAAATGCTGAATAAATGGTGGTCCCTGCTGGTGTCAAAAAGGTTGAAAACCTCTGCCATAGAGCATAGTGTATTATGTATTTAGTCCTCTCACAAGATGGCCGCCGTGAACGACGTCAGAGGCTCCGCCTCACGTCATCTAGCTTTCTTATATATCTCTATGTGCGTGACGTGACGTGACCACGTGACCACGCCCCTGTTGTTGACAACTACTTTATTCGGTTGTTCTTTTTGTCCTTAATGATGAATAGAAAACGGTAACGCGGCGGTGACGCGCCATCAAACGTGACACCGCGTTAAAGCCAAACAACAACGATCCATTAAAGGAACAAACAAACAAACAAACACAGCAGTGTGGAGTGAAGTGATGCAACATGGCATCATCTCCTGCTGTCAGCCGTTCTCTGCTCTGGATCTTCTCCAGGACCAGGAGACTTCATCACAACAACACGTGGATCCTCCAGACAGCCAGTTCCTGTTGTGTTAATAATAATAATAAGCAGAAGATCTCAGGGAGCAGAGACCACCATGCGGACCACCAGGCGGACCACCATGGGATCAACATCAACAACACTACAGCAGGTCTGGCTGGCTGCCGCAGCAGAGACATCTTGTAGAAGAGTTGCGACATTGAGGGGTCAGAAAACAGCCTGGTCACGTGGTTCATGTACTCGCGCGAGCCCATAGGCTCCAATGCGTTCAGTAACTTCTGTCTGGCTGTCACTATTCATTGTCACTATCCAACAGAAGTCTATGTAGAGGGACAGGCCCCATGAAATGAACGGAGTTGTACGTATCCAACAGAAGTCTATGTAAAGGGACTGGCCCCATGAAATGAACGGAGTTGGCGCAACTCTGTCTATTTCCAAGGCTCTGGCTGGCAGTAAGGCAGGGACGATTGAACGATTCACTTACCTCGTGATACGATACAATATCGATATTTAGGGTTCTGCAATCGATTTATACTCCGATTCTTAATTATGCTGTGATTCGATTTGATATATCGATATCACATATCTGTTTTTATACTAGAACATTTTAAATTCCATCCATTTTCAAGATTTTCCTTCCATTTAAGATTTTTTTAGAGCATACAAATGGAACCAAATGGACCCTGACGGGTCAATTTGTTTCCATGCGTACGCCCTCAGAAAAAAATCGTGCTCAGAAAAAACAAACGCACCACGAACACAACTTGATGATGTCAATATAAATAACAAAAACTGCATCATCATACACATCAATCAATGCAGCCTGATAACGTCAGTCCGTTTTTCTGACATGAACAAATTAATGAGGTCTACACAAATATAAAAAACAATCGATTTTGAAGCATTCGATTCGATGTTGATGTCATGGCATTAAGAATTGCGACATAGTATTGACATATCACAGGGGTTTTCAACAGTAGTCCCTGAGAGGGTTCCAGGTGGTCCCCAGCTAAGTTGGTTATCCAGATGTAACCCTTGAGAACGTAAAAATGAAACCCAAGGGACCCTTGCGGGTCCATTTGGTTTCATTTTTATGCTCTCAAGAGTTAAAATATTCATCATGTCAATTAGCCCAAGTCTACACAACTAGAAGATGGACAAAAGCAAAAGAAATCTTTAGTTTTGGGGGTCTGTGGGGCTAAAATCCTCTGTGGCTCAAATTCTGAATAAATGGTGGGCCCTGGCATCAAAAAGGTTGAAAACCCCTGACATATCATTTGTTTTGCCCCCTCACCCCTAGGTGAGGGTGAAGGAGGCTCCTCTCCTTGGAACAGTGTCCTCCTCAGATGGTTGGCCCTGGGACTGGGCTCTTCTCTGGCCCTGTTGAACCAGGCTGATGATGATGGACATGGCAGAAGGAGCAGCACAGTGTCCGTTGGTTCGATCCTGCAGCGGTGCGTTGTGTCTGCTCAGTGCGCCTCTCCGTATAAACCCGACAGCCCCCGGTACAGATACAACTTTATAGCCGACGTGGTGGAGAAGTCGACGCCTGCTGTGGTGTACATCGAGATAGTAGGCAGGTGAGTGGAATGGAAATGACATGTGCAGGGGTTTTCAACCGGTGGTTCAGGGACCACCAGTGGTCACTGAGAGGGTTCCTGGTGGTCCTCAGATAAGTTGGTTAACCAGATGTAACTCTTTTTACGCCCTCAAGAGTTAAAATTCATCATCTTAATTAGTCCAAGTCTACACAACAAGAAGATTAATGGTCATTTTTATCTGTTAATTTGACTGTTTTGTTTCCCAAATCCAGCCTGGAATTGTGGACAAAAGCGAGAAATATCTTTAGTTTCAGGCTGTGGGGCTAAAAATGTCTTCAAATGTTTGTCCGTGGCTCAAATGCTGAATAAATGGTGGGCCCTGGTGTCAAAAAGGTTGAAAACCCCTCACATGTGGGTTGTTATTATTATTTCTTGTCTTTTATATGTTGATTGATTGATTTCTTCAGGGGCGGATGGATGTAGGCATTTAGGGGGGCATTGCCCCCCCCCATGCCCATGCCAAGATCCGCCCCTGCTGGTAAAACCCATTAGCAGTCATGAAACAAACCAAACAGCTGTGTCTCTGTTTTCTCCACCCAGACACCCTCTGTCTGGCAGGGAGGTGGTGGTGTCCAACGGTTCAGGGTTCATCGTGAGCAGCGACGGTCTCATCGTCACCAACGCCCACGTCGTGGCCAATAAGAGGCGTGTCCTGGTCAAACTGACCAATGGGGAGACGTACCAGGCCAGTGTGAGAGACGTGGACCAGGTGGCAGACATCGCCACCATCAAGATCAACGCCAAGGTACAGCCACACCCGGCTTTAATCAGTGTTGTAGTGGGACTTTTAGAAGTGGGGGGACGCCTCTTAAAGGGGAATTCCACCCATTTTCTATTTTTTTTTTCTGAGCGTGTCCATTTGGTTCCATTTATACACTCTCAGAAAAAAGGAAACTCATTAACATGGTGAAACACATCTTGATGATGTCATCAAGATGTATTTCACCATGCTAATGTTTTTTTTTTCTTTCAGACCTCCATTTCTAGGAAGCACAGAATGGGGGAAACTTTTTTACACACAACATCTCTAAGGCATATTAATGACATAGTAAAATATTGAAAATGAGCGGAATTCCTCTTTGAGACACGTGCATGCACCTGCGCAACACACGCCCCAAAAATAATTTAGATGTGAGAAGTGGAGGGATGCCGTCCCCCCTCCACTACACCCCTGGCTTTAATGAATGCTCCAATCAGAAGCCAGCGTTCTGGTTGGTCACATGAGCGGTTAGAATATGTCACAACAGACCGCTCCGCTCAACAACGGACCTCCTTATATCTCATCTCTCCCCCTCCTCTCCCCCTCCTCTCTTCCTCCTCTCCCCCTCCTCTCTCCCTCCTCTCTCCCTCCTCTCTCCCTCCTCTCCCCCTCCTCTCTCCCTCCTCTCCCCCTCCTCTCTCCCTCCTCTCTCCCCCCCCTCCTCTCTCCCTCCTCTCCCCCTCCTCTCTCCCTCCTCTCTTCCTCCTCTCCCCTCCTCTCCCCCTCCTCTCCTCTCCCCCTCCCCTCCCCCTCCTCTCCTCTCCTCCCTCCTCTCCCCTCCCTCCCCCTCCTCTCCCCTCCCCCCTCCCCTCCTCTCCTCTCCCCCTCCCCTCCTCTCCCCCTCCTCTCTCCCCCCCTCCTCTCCCCTCCTCTCTCCCTCCTCTCTTCCCTCCTCCCTCCTCTCCCCCTCCCCCCCTCCTCTCTCCCCTCCTCTCCTCTCCTCTCCCTCTCCTCTCCTCTCCTCTCCTCTCCTCTCCCCCTCCTCTCCCCCTCCTCTCCTCTCCCCCTCCTCTCCTCTCCCCCTCCTCTCTCCCCTCCTCTCCTCTCCTCTCCTCTCCCCCTCCCCTCCTCTCCCCCTCCTCTCCCCCTCCTCTCTCCCCTCCCCTCCTCTCCCCCTCCTCTCCCCCTCCTCTCTCCCCTCCTCTTCCCCTCCTCTCTCCCTCCTCTCTCCCCCTCCTCTCCCCCTCCTCCAGCATCCCCTGCCCACCCTGTCCATCGGCCGGTCGGCTGATGTGCGTCAGGGGGAGTTTGTGGTGGCCATGGGCAGTCCGTTTGCCCTGAGGAACACCATAACATCTGGGATAGTCAGTTCAGTCCAGAGAGGGAGCAAGGAGATCGGACTGTCCAACTCCAAGATGGATTACATCCAGACGGACGCCACCATCGATGTATGTACACATTATTATTACTATTATTAGTAGTATTACCCTTATTATTATTCAGTGTTGGGGCATGTGCACTACGTAACTTAATATATTACATAATATATTACCAAAATGCATGCAGTAACTTGTAATATAAATATATTACTTAACAAAAACAATCTAATATATTATACTTTTCTTTTTGCATTACTGCATTACTTTCAATATTACTTTCTGTCAATCTGTCTCGTTGAAAATGTTCTTGTGAAATTAGCTTGACAACTGCAGCAGTTAAATAATTACTTTTCTATCATTTGTCATCAAATTATTCATATAGGAGTGACATTTTTTCAAGTTGATTTCATATGCATTTGGCCAGATGATTTGGCCAAGTGTGCTTGCTTTATTATAGGTATGCCACTGGCCTACGCAATATTTGATTAATAGTGACAATAAATATTTAATTATATATTTTGTAAAAGTTTTTTTCAAAGTAATATGTAATAGTAATATTAATATATTACACTTGCTTGGACAGTAATATTGTAATATAATGTATTGCTTTAAAATGAAGGTAATAATTAATAAGTACCGGTAATATATTAACAAGATAAAGTAATATTCCCAACACTGATTATTATACATCCAGACCGACTATTAGACCAGACCGATTATTAGTATTACCCTTATTATTATACATCGAGACCGACGCCACCATCGATGTATGTACACATATTAGTATTATTAGGTTTGTTTTTTAGGCAACTCTCTTAATTGTTCAATTGTCTCTCTGACCCAAAATCGAGGATTTTCAAGTGTTTTGTGGGATAAACTGGCAAACTGTTGGTCAAAATAACAATTCTTCTACATTCTCTAATTGTGTAGATTATTGCAAACAAAGGAATTCAGATGTTTACATACAATTTAACTCCTGATAGTGTGATATGAAACCAAATGGACCTGTGAGGGTCCATTCGGTTTCATTTTCACACTCTTAAGAGTTACAGATCTATAAGGGTCCATTTGGTTACCTGGAATCCTCTCATGGACCACTGGTGGTCCCCGGACCACTGGTTGAAAACCCCTGTACTAATTGGCAACACTATCCTGGGCTCCAACAGATCTATTGTAGCTTTATTATTTAGTCAGAAGATCTTGCTAATACTTTCCATTGAATCATTATTTATGAAACCCAGACAGTGACACAATTAACCACTTTGACTTGGAAGTATAGCAATATTCAGAAACAGATGAATTAGATTACAACATGGTGTGACACGCTGAGCTTGTGAATCGGTTGTTTGGCTACGTTTGCCAGTCACCGTTGTACAACAAAGTATGGCATTTCACATAACATTTCTGCAACAACGATAAGCTACAGTATATTGTCTGTCAGTTTGTGTTGTGTGTCCACATGGTCTTACCTGCCTGCCATGAGGATGTTGAAAATAAGCCCAGGAAACAGAAACTACAGTTACACTAGTAATCTACTGTTGATTGATTCTAATGCCATTGATATTATGTCTTGCAGTTTGGCAATTCCGGTGGACCCTTGATTAATCTGGTGAGTGGAAAAAAAAATACATTTCCAATGACTGATTGTTCAAATTAATTGAATGTTTTATAAATATCTATTATTGAGAACTAAAGGGGTCCATTATTGACAACTGTGTGTGGTCCCTTGTAGGACGGTGAAGTTATTGGCATTAACACCATGAAGGTGACAGCTGGGATCTCCTTCGCCATTCCGTCTGACCGTCTGAAACACTTCCTGGATGAAACAACAGACAGAAACAGTAAGAATACTAGACTCTGTCTCAGGGGTTACTACAGGAGCAGTGCAGCACCTCTGTTAAAGATAAATGCTAGAAATGATTCCATGCATTCTGTCTTTGATCCGTTTCCTAGAGTCAGAGAGCAAACGCAGATATATTGGTGTGAAGATGTTGTCTCTGACGCCAAGGTAAGCTGTGATCACTCAACACTGGTTTTATGGTTTGCTTTTGGTATTATCAGTTTTCTAGTTTGACCACTAGATGTCCTCAGAGTCCTGCCACATGCAGGCCAAATCCTCAATCAACATTAGTAGACCTGGGGTCGGCAACCCAAGATGTTGAAAGAGCCATTTTCGACCCCAAATTAAATTCAAAATCTGTCTGGAGCCGCATTTTATTATTTATTTTTTTTCCTGAGAGTGTGCAAATGTGAACCAAATGGACCCTGGCGGGTCCATTTGGTTCCATTTGCACACTCTCAGAAAAAAAAGGTCCTCAAAGAAAAATCATTAACATGGTGAAACACAACCTTTCTTCAGAAATGGAGTTTCTAAAAATAAATAAAGGAGTTTTACAGAACTTGAAAATGGGTGGTTCAGACTGAAAGCTCCACCTCTGATAACTGCTGGGCTTTTTTGACATGGCCAAGTGCTACTTTAACTGGCAACTGTCAGACAGTGCAACACGTTTTGGGTGACTGAAATGTTTATATTATGTTGGTGCGGATCACCCCAGTGTGTGTATGTAATAATGCTACAGCCACTGAGCCACTAGGGCTGTGTTCTGGAGCCGCATGCGCTGTGCTCCTGAGCCGCAGGTTGCTGACCCCTGTACTATAGCTTTTAGTGTGCCGCTCACTACCCAGATAGGGGTGGCACGATACCATACAATATTCATGTTTAGGGTTCTGACTCGATTTCTATTTGATTCTTAGTTATGGTGCGATTTGATATGTTGATACATCACATTTTTCCCCATAAATGACTGTACTTTTATTACACTAGAACAAATAGGATTCCGCCCATTTAAGATTTTTTTTTTCTGAAAGCGTACAAATGGAACCAAATGGACCCTGACGGGTCCATTTGGTTCCATTTGTACACCCTCAGAAAAAAAAGATGATGTCATCAAGTAAAATACAGGATAGTAAAGTGTTAAATGGGTGGAATTCAATTCTGAAGAATACGGACCATGACAAGTTCAGTCAAATAGAACATTTTAAAGCAATTTTTAAACGATATCAATCACAAAAAGCGCAATCCTACACATCAATGCAGTCTTTCTGACATGAACACATTAATGAATATGTCCTACATAAATATTATAAAAAAACGCTTTTGAACCTGTCAATTCGCTACTTATATTCATGGCATTAAGAATTGCGATATTTTGGTATATCGATTTTTCTTTAAGCCCTACTGCTCCGTTGTCTTGTGTATTTGACAGTGTTGGGCAGTAACAGATTTTAGATTACATATTACTGTAATGTAATTACTTTTGCTCCAAAAAGTAAAGTAACAAGATTACTCTGCAAAAATGGGTAATAAGTAATGCATTACTTTGCAAGTAACGGCAAGTTACTTTTATTTTTTTAAATGAGCTTGTTGTTGCATGCAAATAGTACAGATTTACAAGCTACTTACTTTCCTAAGTAATATTGACCAACACTGGTATTTGACCCATGCTGTGTCTTATCCTCAGTATCACTGACCCATGCTGTGTCTTATCCTCAGTATAACTGACCCATGCTGTGTCTTATCCTCAGTATATCATTGACCCATGCTGTGTCTTATCCTCAGTATAACTGACCCATGCTGTGCCTTATCCTCAGTATATCACTGACCCATGCTGTGCCTTATCCTCAGTATCACTGACCCATGCTGTGTCTTATCCTCAGTATCATTGACCCATGCTGTGTCTTATCGTCAGTATCACTGACCCATGCTGTGTCTTATCCTCAGTATCACTGATCCATGCTGTGTCTTATCCTCAGTATCACTGACCCATGCTGTGTCTTATCCTCAGTATCACTGACCCATGCTGTGCCTTATCCTCAGTATATCACTGACCCATGCTGTGTCTTATCCTCAGTATCACTGACCCATGCTGTGTCTTATCCTCAGTATATCACTGACCCATGCTGTGTCTTATCCTCAGTATCACTGACCCATGCTGTGTCTTATCCTCAGTATCACTGACCCATGCTGTGTCTTATCCTCAGTATCATCGCTGAGCTGAAGCTGAGAGTCAGTAACTTCGCAGACGTTTCACACGGCATTCTGATAGTCGATGTTGACACAGGCTCTCCGGCCAAGAGGTAAATTACAGATTCACTCGCTGTCTCTCAGCAGATTATACCCCAAATCAACTGAGTATTCCCAGCAGGCTGAGCCAAATAAGGGTCCATTTTGTTACCAACTGTACATCATTTAGCTGGGGACCACCTGGAATGCTCTCAGGGACCACTGGTGGTCCCTGGACCCCGGCACCTATACTCTGGGCCAGTGTTGTCCTGAACGCGTTCAAAGAACCAAAAGTTCGATTTCCAAGTAGCACATTTTTTCCCCACAAATGACTGTGCGAGAGAGAGTATTCCCAGCAGGCTGAACCAAATAAGGACCCTGGAACCAAAATGGAACCAATGGAACCAAACGAACCCTGACGGGTCCGTTTGGTTCCATTTGTACACCCTCAGAAAAAAGGTCCTTAAAGAAAAATCATTGACAAACACAACCTGATGATGTCATCATCAAGTAAAATACAGTACAGTAAAAGGTTGAAAATGGGCGGAATTCTGAACAATATGGACCATAGTCAAGTTTAATCAACTAGTTACTAGTGCATTTTAAAGCAATTTTAAACAATATAAATAACAAAAAGTTCAACCACGCACATCAGTGCAGCCTGATAACATCAGTCAGTCTTTCTGACATGAACACAGTAATGAATAGAACCTACCGGTACATAAATATAACGCGTTTTGGTGTTCTAAGCATTATGTTTTAACTATTGAAAAATAGCAGAGATACAAGCTCATAGCGCGCCACCGAGTGGCGCGCTATGAGCTTGTATCTCTGCTATTTTTGAAAAATCGTGAAAACGTGGTGAAAATCTTTGAATATTATGTTATTCAGAAACTAGATGGGACACATTGGGTTAAAAAAAATCGATTTTGAACCTGTCGATTCGATATTGACATCATGGCATATCGTTCTATAGAGCTGGCATCCTGCCCGGTGACGTTGTGGTGGAGATCAACGGAGCCAAGGTCAACTCCAACGAGGAGATCTACAAGGCCATACACAGCAGCAGCAGCATCACCATGCTGGTGCAGCGACAGCAGCAGTTCCTACGCCTACAGATCAGCCCAGAATGTCCAGAATGAGTTCCTACGCCTACAGATCAGCCCAGAATGTCCAGAATGAGTTCCTACGCCTACAGATCAGCCCAGAATGTCCAGAATGAGTTCCTACGCCTACAGATCAGCCCAGAATGTCCAGAGGCAGAAGAACAGGGGAAAGACTCCCTGGACACCGTATTTACAGTCCCCAGGGAAACAACCCAGTTCAGTCCTCACTAGCGACTTGACTTGTTCACTCTTATTTTGAGAAAATAAATGAAGATTTTTTTGCACTGGATAAAATGACTGCCGCAACGACACTCTACGTCAATAAATACTCTACCACAATTCCGAACTGACATTGTTGCGACCTTCCGTTGTTCTGGATTTACGAGACGCAAAACCCTACCTTTCTCCAACCATAACCCTAATCCTAAACCCCCAACCCTCAACCCAACCTCACAGACCACAGGGAAGTCTGGGTCTCCTGAGTCCAGGGTTTGATTTGGCAGAGCGGATGTAAGCTTGAAGACTGAGGATAACGGAGTGTGTGAAGTTACTGCATGTTAAAAACGGAGATGGTCAAAATGTTTGGGTCACAAAAACGGTGATGGTCACAATGTTTGGGAGAGCCACTTGTTGTTTTTTATTATTATGTAGTTTAATAAATAAAAAAAACAACCAAATGAATTTGGTTCCATTTGTACGCTCTCAGGAAAAAAAAAAAAAAAAAAACGTCTAAAGAAATCCATTAACATGGAGAAAATACATATCGATGATGTCATCAAAATGTGTTTCACCATGATTTTCTTCAGACCTCCATTTCTAGGAAACACAGAATGGGGGAACTTTTTTATCATGTCCACCCAGCACCTCTAAAGGTATACTAATGACGTATTAGAATGTTGAAAATGGGTGGAATTCCCCTTTAAGTTGTACCGAGTTATTTTTATCCCAAGTGAAAGAAAGGCAGTATTTATTATTCAAGACATTTAATGTTAGACAGCAACATGAAACAAGCAACAGAGACCCAACAGTGCAGAATGGAGCGATGGTATAAAACTGACATGAGAAATCAAAGGTTGAGAACTGAAGTACCGTAATTTCCGGACTATAAGCCGCTACTTTTTTCACATGCTTTTGACCCTGCGGCTTATACAACGGTGCGGCCAATCTATGGATTTTACAGGTTCCAGGTGGGCTCCGCAGACTAAATGATAGAAAGTTGGTTAACCAGATGTAACTCTTTGAGAGCGTAAAAATGAAACCATGTTTACACTCTCAAGAGTTATGATATTCACCATCTAAATTAGCACCACTTAAAGTCATAAGTCATGTTCATTTTGGTCTAATTTTGATGTTTTGCCTCTTTTGTTTGCAAAAATCCATCCTGGAATTGTGAACAAAACCAAAAGAAATCTTTAGTTTTGGGGGTCTGTAGGGTGAAGATGTTGTTAAATTGTGAAAAAGTTGAAAACCACTGCTCTAACATGAAGCACCTGACTATAAGCCTGGTGCGGCTTATAGTCAGGTGCGGCTTATACAAGGAAAAATCGGTATTGCCCCAAATTTAGCTGGTGTGGCTTATATTCAGGTGCGGCTTATAATCCGGAAATTACAGTACAAGCCGTTTTGCCGCTGGAGGCACAAGAACTACCATGATAAAAGCATTAGTACATGTCAGGAATCATCATGAATTACCAGGTGTCTACAGTACTGTACTAGAGAATGTAACGTCAAAACCTCAACTACTTTCATTGTCAGAGAACAGTCGATCTTTCAGGAATAATAAAATAGAACCTTTAAATAGATACATTTGACAGACAATCAGCTTTAAAAAAAATACACAAAAGAAACCTCTGGTTACAGGTTAATGTAATAAACGAAAATGACATCTTTAACTGGATAATTGTGTTTTTATCTCAGAGTGTTAACTGTTAAATGTAGATATGGGACCGTTTAATATTGGTGGGAGGGGTCCGCTCGGGGTTCTCCCTCGTCCAAGGGAGGCTGTATCGTTTTTAATTTCTAATCATTTAGAAGTGAAATTAATGCACAGTACTTACATACAGGCTGAATAAAGTTTTCCATCAAGTTAAATACCATTTAAGGTAATGTGTGTAAAAGCTGCTGACCAATCATCATTAAGAGAAGTTTTTTGGACTCCATGTTTATTGGAGGGGGTCCGGACGCTTTTCTGACGGGTCGTTGTCCCGACGCACAATAGTCCGAAAATTTCGAAACATCGCCCGAAATATTGGCATTTTCTAACAACCTTCCGAAGGGACATTATACCAGATGAAACTTCAGACAGTTTTCCGAAAGAAAATCTTCAGAATGGACAACATCCCGAACGGACAATATTCTGAAAGTGGGTAATAACGTGCACTTCAGCCGATTCTACCGTTACCAGTGGATAAGATCAACTTGTCATCAGCAGGACTTTTTCTTCTCAGTATGGCCATGCTCTGCAGACTGCCGTTGTTCTGAGACGCAAAACCCCCTAGACCCCTCCAACCGTAACCCTAATCCTAACCCCCCGCCCCTCAACCTAACCTCTGGTTGAGCGTCAGGGATTTAGGCTTAGGGTTAACTCTAAACCTAACTGCAAGCACGTCGCCGCGTGTTGTCATCTTATCAGTGGATAAGATCGCAGTTTTCATCTTATCAGTGCAGTGCGCGACCGTGCGCACACACACGCTTTTGGAACAAAACGGAAAAGAGGAAAGATACGATTCTGAGAACTAATTTTGACTTGGCTTCATTCTTGAGAACTAGGAATTGAGAAGGGATATATAATGGTTAACCTTAAGTGTACAAAGACAAAACATCACTATAAAAACAACTAGAAAGCAGAGGATTCCCGATTCGTAAAACAACGATCGTGGCGATCCAAGTCCAAGCTGAAGAAAGTTTGTGTTCACCGCTTTATATAACACTTTAGCTATTGAAACATATCCGATCTACAAGCTCATATCGCATCACCGAGTGGCGCAGTATGAGCTGGTGGATCTGTTTTTTTGTTTTTTGTTTTTTTAATTATGAAAATGATGCACAAATCTAAGAATATATTCTATTTGATACTGATTGTAGTTTGACACTACGGTAGTTTCTAGTTTGTGTTTCTGATGCTAGATTCTGACAGATTCTAGTTTTTCCTGAAAATTCTATGTTCCTGTGTCAGTGATGCTCAACTTATTTCATGCCAAGGACCCCCAGAATTATCTATATTTGGCTGAGGACCCCCCCATCTGCAAACGTGTTGTTCTAGGGAACCCCTAGAAGCAATGATTACAATTCAGAATATTTTCTTTTTCCGAAAGAATATATTCAAAGATTTGCATCACATTTTCACATTTTTTTCAAAAATAGCAACGCTAGCGTGGTGTGAGCTTGTAGCTCTGATATTTTTCAATAGCTTAATGTAACATATTGCTTTGAACACCAAAACGTGTTCAGTACACAAAGGGTTCTTTTTTTTTTTATTTTTTTTTTTTTTTTAAGGGGGACGATCAATTTCTGAAGAAAACATGTGACAGGTTGTACAATTTGAGATTAGGAGCATTAACTTTCTAGCTCCAGATTTAATGTCTCTTGTTGACATAATCAAGGAGTAAAACGAAACATGAGAATAAAAATAGAAACATACATTGATTTACTTATGTTTAACATGTTCTGCTACATAACAGCACGGCATATGAAACAAAACAAAACAAAACAAGAAACATAATCACACTAAGTGTGCTCAAAATCCACTGAATGCAAACTATGGCCTGGATTCTCGTCAGCGCTAAACCCGTCACGCCTCAACTTCTTTGAGTTTTCTTTGCCTTTTAAAACTATTAAAAACAAACACATTTCAATAGTTAAAATGGCCAGTCTACAAGCTCACAATGTGCCACTAGATCGGCATGTTGAATTATTCCAACAAGTTGTTCAAAATGGTAAAAAAAAAAAGGCAAAGAAGTTCAGGATCTAAAGGGTTTAATGTTTAGTGAGGAAAACGAAGCCCTGCTGCCATTATGCATGACATGACATGAACGAGTGTTAAAATGAAACCAAATGGACCCTTACGGGTCCATTTGGTTTCATTTTACCGCTCTCAAGAGTTAAATTATATTAAAACATCTGAATTACGTAGTTTTCAAGAGTCCACACAATTAGAAAATGGAGAATAAATGTTATTTTGACCAACATTTTACCAGGTCTCTTTCGCAATTGTGGACAAAAGTTTTGGGTGCAAGAAGAGACTAGACTCAACATCACAAACTGTCAACTCTAATTCATTCATTATAAGTGCATTATTCTTAAACGCTAACAGTCAGTAACACCATCAGCACTATTTCAAAGCTCAAACTTTCTAGGGAGACTTGAAATGGATTTTCAGTAATGGAATAATCACACGTTTGATGTGTAGATCTTGTTGAGACGCTCATTTTGAAAGTAGCTCTCAATTTAAAAAAAAAGTGTGGTCACCACTGAACTATAATATAACATAGTGAACCATACATAACTTACGGTGGTTCAAATCAGACGTTTGCAACAGGCTTGAACACACAAATCCCTACTTCACTACTGGCGTTGCTAAATAATTTCAACACAACAAACTAATCAAAGATGTAGACACGGCTTCGGCTACTACCGTCCTCTGTTCTGTCCTCTGTCTCCTAGAAAACCAAATGGACCCTTACGGGTCCATTTGGTTTCATTTTACGCTCTCAAGAGTTACAGATCTATAAAGGGTCCATTTGGTTACCAATGGTCCTTTCTAGGAAGGAAGGAGGACTCTATCATAGGAGGAAAAATGGTGAAAAAAAACAAGGGTTTTATCTCTGGCGCCTGTCAACCAATTTCACCCCAACCCAACAGCAAAAAAGCACTAGATTTTCCGCCAGGAGTTTTTCCCACCAATTTTGGCGCTATGGCAACACTGGTCACACCTTTTAGTGCCTCATTCTAAACATGGACCGGTCCTTAACATTCAAACCACTTTGGGTTAAAACAAAAAAGAAAGGTTCTGGACTATATAAAGACTTTTATGTTAAGTACGAGCACAACAACATACGTGTAGGAGGAGGACCACAAATAAAATAAAATTAAAGTACGGAGTCCTGTTAAAACTACATTTAAAAAGGCTTGATATATATTGCTGGTAATATTGTACTTTTTTTTTTCTTTTTTCTTTTTAAGAAAATATAAATTGTGCGACTGAAGCTTTACATTACACTGCTGGCAGTTAGCCAGGTTACTATGGTGACCTGCTGGAACCCAGCTCATCTGTAGATGGCGCTATTTGTGTGTGTGTGTGTGTGTGTGTGTGTGTGTGTGTGTGTGTGTGTGTGTGTGTGTGTGTGTGTGTGTGTGCCACCTGAGAGATATTACCCCGGGGAAAAGATGACGACGAAATTACCACAAAATGGTGGCCTTTTTTTTCTCCTTTCTTTTTTTTTTTGCGCCCGAATCCCATATAGTACGTTTCAAACAGCAGCTGATGGACAGACGAACGACATCGGGTGACATCGGGCGACATCAGCGACGCCGGCGGTCATTACCGTATATTCTCGCTTCGAATGGCATGCGAAATGAGTACCGTAAACGACGGTGCTGTGGTGCACTGAAAATAAAAGCAGGGTGGAGCAGGAAGTGGGACGGAACTAGGAACCAAACTGCGCCGAATGGTTCGAGTTCGAGGGGGGAAAAAGCAGCTCTTGACTCTGATTGGCTATCCCCAGCCGAGCATCGGCCGATTTGGCCGAAAAGCTCAGCAATTCTCATCTCTTTTTTCGGCCGACGTGGCCCCGCCCACCGTTCTGCTGCTGTCGCCCGAATCGGCAAATAAAGGATGTCAGTCAATGTCGTTTGTCCATCGCTGGCTGTTAAAGATGGAGTGCCATGATTTTTTTCCACCCTAAAACATGATCATTATTGTAATGAAGAAAAAAAAACATCGAGTATACAGTATGTTAAAATGACGTTTTTATGTGTGCAGCCTCACCAGCTCATTAAGTATGCCTGGTTTGCCTGATGGGTGGTGATGGGTGGAGATCCACCTGAACTGAAGCCACGCCCCCACAGCTGTAGTTGTATGATAAAGGGGGAGGAGTTAGGGGAGGGGCTGAGCATGTGATGTCACTATATTACAGTTTGTTTGTTTTTTCATTGGTACGTTTGACTGGAAAGGTTCAGCCCTAAATACAAAGTGAAGACATCATTGCACATAAAAAGAACCTACACCAATGGGTCCAATCAAGTACTGTCACCTTTTAAACATGTACAAAATTGGAAAAAAAAAATACAAAAATCATGCCACTCCATCGTTAAAACGTACTGCTACACCAAAACCCAACGGCTGCTATTATTGGTGTTCACGGTTCACGGTGGAATGCTGCAGAGATCAACATAGTGTGCACAGAAGGTAGCCACACTACAGAGTTTAAACTACAGAGTTTAAACTACAGAGTTTAAACTCAGACATAAATAAAAGGAAGAGCAGGAGGGGGAAGGAAAAAAATCAGTCCGCTCAATTTAACTTGTAGTTGAATTAACGCAGAGGATGTTTTCATACCAGCAGGGCCCACTATTTACTCAGGTTTTGAGCCACGGCACGGACCACCGTTTGATGACACCTTAGCCCCACAGACCCCTCAAAACTAAAGATTTCTTTTGCTTTTGAGTCGCCCAAATTCCAGGCTGGATTTTTGGGAGAAAACAAAACAGTCAAAACATACAGATTTTTTTATTTAAATGACCGTTAATCTTCTACATTCTCTAGTTGTGTAGACTAATGGGGCTAATTCAGACGGTGAATATTTTAACTCTTTGAGAGCGTAAACGTTTCAACGGTTTCACGTTTGCGCTCTCAAAGAGTTAACATCTGGTTTTAACCAAGCTTCCATCATTTAGCCTGCATGGGGGGACCACTGGAGGGTTATAAAAGGGAGTGTGAGGGGTTGTGAAGGGGGGACTGTAGTGTCTGTTCTCAGTTAGCTTGGTCCAGAGCTCGCAGCAGGTCCTCTCCTTGCAGCAGGTCCTGGCGGCTCTGAACCGGAGCGTTGACCTCGTAGTCGTAGCTGGTGAGCTGCGGCAGGGTGAAGGGGGAGGAGGCTCCGCCGTCCGACGACATCCCCAGCAGGCGGGACACCAGGTCTGGGAATACAGACACGCCCGTTAAGGCCTATTCAGAGATGGATTTTCGGTGGCCACCGCGACCACCGTTTCCTACAATATGACGTCATACCACCGCAACCACCGTTTCCTACAATATGACGTCATACCACCGCAACCACCGCACCTCCCAGCCCTCCTCTCGGATTTTACTAACCACCGCACCGCGCGGTGGTTCCAGTACTCTAGGAGCACCGGTTGCTTGTTTTTAACGGCTGCCAGCTGGTAAAAAAAAAGAAAGAAAAGAAAACACACCACAGCACGACGGCCAGGAGGAGAACGAAGGGATTCAATGATAGACACATTGACATAAATAGAATACGAAATAAACATAAAAGCAGCAGAATTTATTATAATTGAGGGAGGTAGGAAGTAAAGAGAAAAGCAGAGGGGAAAATAAACAACAATGGAGGCGAGGAGAACAGGGGAGGGAGGGTGAGGTGCTGCTAGTGGTCTATGAAATGGCGGTGGTCGCGGTGCTCTGAGCGGTGCTCGCGGTGCCCACCGAAATTCCAGACTCTGAAAGAGCCTTTAGTAGTAGTAATATATTTAGGGACGTCCCGATACTGTATCGGTATAGGAAAAAGTATCGGATCTGCCCTTTTTTTGTCATATCGGTTCATATTGGTATCGATAATACTGTATCAGTACCAGAAAGGTATCAGTATTGGCCCTAATTTGTCATTATCAGACCATTCAGTATTGGTGGTGAATATACCAGTCTAACCAGCGATCAGACACAGGGGTAAGGGGTTGACACTATGGTGAATATACCAGTCTAACCAGTGATCAGACACAGGGGTAAGGGGTTGACACTATGGTGAATATACCAGTCTAACCAGTGATCAGACACAGGGGTAAGGGGTTGACACTATGGTGAATATACCAGTCTAACCAGTGATCAGACACAGGGGTAAGGGGTTGACACTATGGTGAATATACCAGTCTAACCAGCGATCAGACACAGGGGTAAGGGGTTGACACTATGGTGAATATACCAGTCTAACCAGTGATCAGACACAGGGGTAAGGGGTTGACACTATGGTGAATATACCAGTCTAACCAGTGATCAGACACAGGGGTAAGGGGTTGACACTATGGTGAATATACCAGTCTAACCAGTGATCAAACACAGGGGTAAGGGGTTAACACTATGGTGAATATACCAGTCTAACCAGTGATCAGACACAGGGGTAAGGGGTTGACACTATGGTAGGGAAATAAAATGCTGTGGAATTTGCTTTTGAGTTGCCCAATGAGGAGTGCTATTCTAGTCTGCTATATCATTCTACTATTTGTTGGACTTCATATAAGATCTTTTAAATATATACTGTATTTAGTATTATACTGTATATATTATTAACACAGGAATTGTGATCGGTATGGGATCGGAATTGAAAAAAGCTACATATTAAATAACAATCCAACATAAGTCGTAACAAACAAAGGTAAAGACAGAAAAGAAGACAAGGAAACACAATAAGACAAAGTAAAAAGTACCAAGACACTATGTAAGGGATAACACCCGACGAACCGGTGATTTGTTTCCTATTAACTGACCGAGGCGCAGCCGAGGTTAGTTAGTTAGGAAACAAATCATCGGTTCGAAGGGTGTTATCCCGCTTATTACATGGCTTACGTCAGTGGTTTTCAACCAGTGGTCCGAGGACCACCAGTGGTCCTTGAGAGGGTGACGGCAACGGCATGTAAACAACCAAATACGTAGCTAACCAAATGGACCCGCTAACGGCGTGCTGGAACTAAATGCAGAAGCGCAGCACGGATTGATATGAACACAGCTGTTTGCACTTTGGGGACCTTGATTATGCAGCGGTCCAATATAGAGCGGAGCGGTGAATTATAGTGTAATATGTCACCGCTCACATGACCAGAACGCTGGCTTCTGATTGGAGCATTCATTCAAGCCATGTAATAAAAGACATTAACAAGACATTGACAGTGGTCACTCACCTGTAGGGAGCAGCAGGATGGTGGTGGTGGTGCGGTGGGGCAGTGATCACTCACCTGTAGGGAGCAGCAGTATGGTGGTGCGGTGGGTCAGTGACTCTGATGGTCCGTTCTCTGTGACTCTCTGTTTCTTCCCCTGGTCAGGGACTTCCTGCAGTAACGTTCCCTGATGTGAGAGAGATGAGCAGAGCTCAGGTCAGCCTTTCAGCCAGAGCTGTTTAGAAATGTAGACGTTTAAAGGTAGGGGAAGTGATTTGAAATTCATGGTGTAGTACCAGCCTTGTGCACTAGGGGCCCCCAAAAGTAGCTACACTATGTGAACCTGCTGCTCTCTCCTGATTGGAGGAGAATTGTGGTGACCTGGGGAACTTTTATTAGCTCCTCTGCTAACGTGGGGGAGGGGGAAACTCCATATATGGTTTCCACACCTTATAATAGAGCATTTTAACAGAAAAAAAATATTTTTTGGGTGATATCTGACAAAAGTGAAATCACTTCCCCTACCTTTAAGCCCCGTTTTCACCTCACCAAAACGCTGTCTTCGTCTGAATGGACCCCCACAAACGTCTATAAATGATTACGTTTTTAATGAAGCCCGTTTCCGTGTAAAGACGGCCTGAGTCTAGTCAGACAACAACAACAACAACAACAACTTACCAAAGCCACAGTGTCGCCAACATCCCCCAGTTTCCGTTTGCGCTGAACGTTCTGTGCCGCCAACGTCCTCAGTAAAACATCTTTGTCCACCTGTGGGCTCCTGGAACAGAGGGACAGTGTTTACACGTTTATGCTATATTTTAGCTATTGAAAATCTACAAGCTCATAACGCGCCACCGAGTGGCGTGCTATGAGCTTGTAGATCTGATATTTTTTTTTTTTTTTTATTGTGAAAATGTGGTGCAAATCTTTGAATATATTATTACAGAAGCAAACATGTTTAACTCAAATCTTTGCTTCTGGGGGATCCCTAGAACATGTTTTCAGATGGAGGGTCCACAGCCAAATATAGATTATTCTGGTGGTCCTTGACATGAAATATGTTGAGCACCACTGACACAGGGACATGGATTTATTTTTTTAAACTAGAATCTTGACCGGCGTTACACGCTCTCTTGATCGCAGGTTGTTTTCTGAGCACAAAACGCCAGTCAGTCCCATTAAAAAATGAATTAGAATGCGTCAGGGGTTGACACTAAGGTCTCCGAGGCATTTGCCCATCGGGCAAGTACAAGTCAGGTTCTACTTGCCCTCAGGTCATGGTCACTTGCCCCCCAGGTTCCAGGTGGTCCCCAGTTAAGTTGGTTAACCAGATGTAACTCTTGAGAACGTAAAAATGAAACCAAATGGACCCTTTGCGGGTCCATTTGGTTTCATTTTTACGCTCTCAAGAGTTAAAATTCATCATCTTAATTAGCCCAGGTCTACACAACTAGAGAATGTAGAAGATTAGGTCATTTTGATGTTAATTTGCCTGTTTTGTTTCCCAAATCCAGCCTGGAATTGTGGATATCTAGAAAGCAGTGAAAGACACAGAGGCAGAGTGCAATGACTGCCTTCAAGACAAATTTATCTTGTGTTGTGTTATAGTGCACTAAGTTGCACACTTGCCCGATCGGGCAACCAGGTAGCAGTCTTCACTTGCCCCACCATTTTTTTTTTACTTGCCCCGGGCAAGCGGGCAAGTGTTAGTGTCAAGCCCTGTGCGTGATTTATTACTGGCCGTCTGTAAGCCACTGTGAGAATGTGCTTCTGCGGAGGTTGTGGCTCACCCCTTAGACAGCTTCACCAGAGGGTTGGGTGTGATGGGAGGCATGGAGGAGGGCGAGGTGTTCCGGTCTCTGGAGCCCAGGTAGCTGCTGAGGGCCTGGTTCTGGGAGGCTCTGAGGAGGTCCTGGGGGATCAGGCTGGCCTCCTGGGGGGCCAGGCTGCTGTGGGAGCCTCTCAGAAGGTCCTGGGAGCCTCTGAGAAGGTCCTGGGGGCCCAGGCTGCTCTCCTGGGGGCCCAGGCTGCTGTGGGAGCCTCTGAGAGGGTCCGGAGGAGCAGGCAGCAGATCATCCGGACCACGCAGCTGGAAGTCATCATCCATGGAGATGTAGGGAGCCAACATGTCCAGATCCAAGTCATCCATGCTCTGTGAGAGGGAGGAGAGAGAAACAGGATTTAGAAACGGGATTTCAAAGAACCCGCTAACCCAGGGGTGACTACACTTTTGACTTGAGAGCTGCTTTCAAAATGAGCGTCTCAACAAGATCTACACGTCAAAAATGTGATTGTTCCACTACTGAAAATCCATTTCAAGGCTCCCTAGAAAGTTTGAGCTTTGAAATAGTTGGTGATGGTGTTACTGACTGTTATAGTGTTTAAGAATAATAGACTGGGAGAATTGGACGGTTTTCTTGTATAGGCTATTAATGACGTTTGAAAACAGTATTTGGGGGTTTGAGTTGACAGTTTGTGATGTTGAGTTTAGTTTCTGACACCCAAAGCTAATAACTTTCACGTTTTTGTCCACAATTGGGAAAGTGAACAGGCAAAACGTTGGTCAAGATAACATTTTGACCAATCTTCTAATTGTGTGGACTCGAAATTAGGTAATTCAGATGTTTAAAAGTGTAAAATGAAACCAAATGGACCCGTAAGGGTCCATTTGGTTTCATTTTATCGCTCTCAAGAGTTACAGATCTATACATTTTATGAGACTGTCATGTGATCTACCTGCATGGTCTGTGTGATCTACTGGTAGATCACACATTTTGGGCATCCCTGCGCTAACCTATACAAGAAGGCAGAGCCACGTGCGTCTGTGCGCATTGGAGATGTCCACAAGGAACGGAGCCAGTTCAATTCATCTCCTTATTTATTGATTGTCCTATAAACAGCTGTGGATTGCCTGCTGTCTGTCACTTCCTTGTGTTTAGGTAAGGTAGGCTATATAATATAATTAAATACATTAATGAACATGTGACGATTGCTGCTGCTTTCATGTTTCCACCAAATTCCCGACAATTACATTTTGCTCGATCCCGCATCGTAGAGAAGACCTACCCGCATGTTCTATACAGCATCTGAGAGAGTGATAGTTGCCCGTCACGCTGCATTTTGAAATGTAAATGTCCAGAATTGACCGAGATATGAATGATCAAAAAGACGTCTGTTTTTGCCGAGAATTTCCCGACTTTTTTGCAATTTACTTTATAACGTTTCACAGATGCCACATACAGCAAAAAAAAAAAAAAAAAAAAAACTTGGTACATGTTTTTTCAACATACCGGTAACATGTTGAATGGTAAGAAATGATTGAGAATTGACTGAGCTATAATTGTTTGAAAATAAGCGCTATAGGCCTACTCGTTTGAGAATACTCATGCATGTGTCTGTCCTAGGAGTAGGCATAGCAGTAGGGATAAGGGAAATAGATATGGGATGAATTAAAGGGAATGGCAAGACCAACACGGATTGGATGAAAGCTAAAAAGGCCCAAACCACACCTATGCATAATGGGTATAGGAGGTGTTTAAGGGCGATAGGAGATTCCCCAATGCTAAATGCCCTAATTGCGTATAGCGGATTTTGTAACCAAAATGGAGCCCGAAATCTACATTTCGTCGTGTTTTGCGCTGTCCGCGTCTTCGGCGTGCATTGCCCCACGGTAAGAACACGACTGGCGGTCAAAGAATTTAAGAGTTAAAATATTCGTCTGAATTAGCACCACTTCATTAAAAAGTAAGACAAGAAATATATATTTCTAATCCAGTGATACAGTATCCTAGGCTGTACCTGGGTCATGAAAGGGGTCTTGGGTTGGGTATCCTAGGCTGTACCTGGGTCATGAAAGGGGTCTTGGGTTGGGTATCCTAGGCTGTACCTGGGTCATGAAAGGGGTCTTGGGTTGGGTATCCTAGGCTGTACCTGGGTCATGAAAGGGGTCTTGGGTTGGGTATCCTAGGCTGTACCTGGGTCATGGGTTGGGTATCCTAGGCTGTACCTGGGTCATGAAAGGGGTCTTGGGTTGGGTATCCTAGGATGTACCTGGGTCATGAAAGGGGTCTTGGGTTGGGTATCCTAGGCTGTACCTGGGTCATGAAAGGGGTCTTGGGTTGGGTATCCTAGGCTGTACCTGGGTCATGAAAGGGGTCTTGGGTTGGGTATCCTAGGCTGTACCTGGGTCATGAAAGGGGTCTTGGGTTGGGTATCCTAGGCTGTACCTGGGTCATGAAAGGGGTCTTGGGTTGGGTATCCTAGGATGTACCTGGGTCATGAAAGGGGGTATCCTAGGATGTACCTGGGTCATGAAAGGGGTCTTGGGTTGGGTATCCTAGGCTGTACCTGGGTCATGAAAGGGGTCTTGGGTTGGGTATCCTAGGCTGTACCTGGGTCATGAAAGGGGTCTTGGGTTGGGTATCCTAGGCTGTACCTGGGTCATGAAAGGGGTCTTGGGTTGGGTATCCTAGGCTGTACCTGGGTCATGAAAGGGGTCTTGGGTTGGGTATCCACAGCAAACAGTTTCTCCACCAGGTCCAGCTTGAAGTCTGAGTTGATGTCAGAATCCATGGAGAAGAAGTAATCCATGGAGCTGTCAGACTGTAGGGAGGAAGGAGGAACAGGATGATATAACTATCACCATTCAAACATTTAGCACAGGGCAGGAGCGGATCTAGGCATGGACAAATTGGACATGGGGGGGGGGGGGGGGGGCAACAATCACAATCACAATGGCATGCAAAACAACCCAAGGTATTTCAAAGTGCTTCTATTTAAAATGATATGAAACACTACTACTGCTACGTGTCTGTTGCAACTTCAACAACAACTGATGTTATTATTGATGCTTTACTTGACTAATAAAAGTATTTAACCGAAAATTATATGGGTGCAACTTCATCGCCCGTGGTGCCAAAGCCCTTTATTTTCCTCTCCTTAAGGGTGCCAGGTCTTATCAGTAGAGAAACATACAAAGTCAAAGTCGTCAGATTAGTCACTCACGTTACCGCAGTGAAATTAGTTCTCCGCTTTTGACCCATCTCTTGGAGCTGTGAGCTGCAGCGTGCGCCGCGCTCGGGAATCATTAGCTGATTTGACCCCCAATCCATCCCTTTGATGCTGAGTGCCAAGCAGGGAGGCATTGGGTCCCAGGGGGCCGGGAATCGAACCCCGGCCTCCCAGTTCCAGGGCGGACACTCTAACCACAAGGCCACTGGTCTGGTACAGACGCTATCATTCATCTGTTGAGAACATGCATGGCCTTGGGTCTCCTGTACTCCTGTCCTCATCCATGCAGGTGCCCAGGGTTGGGATGAGAAAGTTTACTCCCTGTCTACTGATTCATGATTGACACCAATATGGTCTGATTCGATGTATTCTTTTCATGTTAGGCCCTCCCAAAAGGGTTGGGGTTTCAAATATATTATCAACTGGTTTCCCTGTTTATTCTTTAATGTGACTGGCACTCGTCTCTGAGGTGTTTGCAACCGGCATCATAAGTAGGCTACTATAATGTGCACAATATATTTAATTGTTTTTATTCGATAAACATCCCTCAAGACAAAGGAATCTCTCGTTTTACATTCATCGTGTATTTTTGGAGCAAGTGCAATTTTTCCCCAATCAGTGGACATGATAAAAAACGCCCATCTGTGTTTTCTAGAAATGGAGGTCTGAAAAAAAGAAATCATTAACAAGTTGAAACATAGCTGCAATGCAGCAATGTAAAGTTGCAATTCGGTCCAAATGTAACAGATGAAAATTCCTGTTAAGGGGGAATCCCCTAACATGAATTTCCATCTGTCATTTCGTGTATTAAACCCATTGTGTCCTGACCCTCGATTTGAGTTTCTGACACCAGATTATACAGTAGTTCCTGACACCAGATTATACAGTAGTTCCTGACACCAGATTATACAGTAGTTCCTGACACCAGATTATACAGTAGTTCCTGACACCAGATTATACAGTAGTTCCTGACACCAGATTATAGCTGCAGCAACATTATAGCTTTTGACACTAGATTCTACAGTAGTTTCCGACACTAGATTCTAGTTATTGACACTAAATGATAGTTTCTGATGCTAGGATCTACTTTTTGACACTAGAATCTAGTTTCTGACGCTAGAATCGAGTTTTTGACACTAGATTCTATAGTTTCTGACACTAGATTCTAGTTTTTCTGAAAAATCTGTGCTCCTGTGTCAGTGATGCATATTTCTAGCCAAGGACCACCAGAATTATCCATATTTGGCTGCAGACCGCCATCTGAAAACATGTTGTTCTCGGGGTTCCCCAGTAGTGAAAAATTGAGATAAAATGTTTGCTTCCAAAATAATGTATTCAGAGATTTGCAGCACATTTTCACAATTTTTCAAAATAGCACAACAAGCTCATGTCGCGCCACTCGGTGGCGCGACATGAGCTTGTTGATCTGCTATTTTTCAACAGATAAAACACCAAAACGCGTTCAGGACACTAAGGTTAAACAACGTTAGGATGGTCTATTGCAGCTCTATTACAGACAAAGCCATTACGGTATTATTGAATGAACCTCACCTCAGTGTCTCTCTGTCCCAGCCTGGGGCTGCCTGGCTTGGAGCATGGGCCTGCCGTGTAAGGCTCTGTCTTCCTGGGGATGAGGCTGCTGCTGCTGCTGCTGCTGGTGGTGGTCCGTGGAGGCTCAGGGGGGGTCATGGAGGAGTAGGACAGGGACCGCTTGTCGCTGGTGGCAGGCAGCATCACGTCGTTGTAGAGAGGGACCTCTTTCAGGAGCTGGTTCTCTGTGTCTGGACCAAGGACCGGCACAAAGGGACCTTAAGCATCAACGCCTTTTACTTTAGCTGTCATGTAACCGCCATAGCCGCCTGCTGCGACGGTTTCCAAATTATATTATATTTAAATATCTGAATTACCTAATTTTCACGATTATAAACATTTAGAAAATGTAGAAGCATTGCTATTTTGACCAACATTTTGCCAGTTATATGTCCTAAATTATTTACTACTACTGCTACTAACTAACTACAGCTGTGTCACCACTAAACCAACAGCATTTCATCATTGAAAACAGAAAACTCTCTGAGTCAGACCTTTAGCTTTATGCATGCTGCGTGTCTGTTGCAACTTCAACAACAACTGATGTTATTATTGATGCTTTATTACTTGACTAATAAAAGTCCTGTAACCGAAAATGGTATCGGTGCGGCTTCATCGCCCGTGGCGCGAAGCGACACGGGCGATGAGGCCGCACCCATACCATTTTCTCCTGAAATATGAAACATGACTTTTAGATGAAAATCGCTGGTACTAGCAGCTACCTAAAAGAATATGGAAAAAGTGCTGGCACTGAGAGTGTTTGTTGTTTAGTGTTTTACCAGGGGGCGGCAGTGGCTCAGGGGTAGAGTCACCGGATGGTAACCACAAGGTTGCCGGTTCGATCCCGGGCTCCTGCAGAGTTACTGTCGAAGTGTCCTTGAGCAAGACACTGAACCCCTAATTGCTCCTGATGTGCTAGTAGGTACCTTGCATGGTTTCCACTGCCATCAGTGTATGAATGTGTGTGTGAATGTGGTGAATGTGATGCACAATCTATGTAAAGCGCCTTGGATAAAGGCGCTATATAAATGCACCATTTAGAATTTAGAATTTTTACCAGGACAGCTGAAGTCCAGGGAGATGATGGTGTCTCCAGGAGCTGGAGCCAACAGTGTGAGAGCTTCAGGTTCCTCTTTCAGCTGCTCGTACAGGCTGGTGACCATGGGCTGCTGCTGCTGCTCTCTGCTGTCTGGGCTCTGGGTAAACAGCTGCAGCATGTCCAGCATGTGTAGCTTGTCCTCCACCACCAGGAGAGGTGGAGGAGTCTGGGCAGCAGGAGATCCTTCCTTCTCCTCCTCCTCCTCCTCCTCCTCCTCCAGGCAGCTCCTCTTCTCCTTCAACACCTCCTGCTCCTTCTTCTCCTCCTTCACTGGTTTCACCGTCTGCTGCTCCTCCGTCTGCTCCAGAGACAACACCAGCTTCTCCTCCTGGATGCCACTGGGAGACCAGGAAGAACAACACAGTCCTGATCAGATTCTAGTTCCTCTTAGTAGTTTCTGAAGTTAGATTCCAGTTTCTGACACTAGATTCTAGTTCCTGACACTAGATTTTAATTTCTGACACTAGATTCTAGTTCCTGACACTAGATTCCAGTTTCTGACACTAGATTCTAGTTTCTGACACTAGATTCTAGTTCCTGACACTAGATTCTAGTTTCTGACACTAGATTCTAGTTCCTGACACTAGATTCTAGTACCTAAAGCTAACCTTGAACCTTGAACAGGAATAGCACAGTTAACCCATGGGTTTTCAACAGGTGGTCCGGGGACCACCAGTGGTCCCTGAGAGGGTTCCAGGTTGGTCCACAGCTAAGTTGTTTAACCAAATGTAACTCTTGAGAACGTAAAAATGAAACCAAATGGACCCGCCAGGGTCCATTTGGTTTCATTTTTACACTCTCAAGAGTTAAAATATTCATGATGCGAATTAGTCAAGTCTACACAACTAGAAGATTAATGGCCGTGGACAGAAGCAAAGGAAATCTTTAGTTTTCGGGTCTGTGGGTCTAAAAATATCCTCAATTGGTGGTCCGTGGCTCAAATGCTGAATAAATGGTGGGCCCTGGGATGAAAAAGGTTGAAAACCCCTGAGTTAACCCATTGTGTCCTGATCAGATTCTAGTTCCTCATGCCAGATTCTAGTCCCCCAAGGTAGATTCTAGTTCCTCATGCCAGATTCTAGTCCCCCAAGGTAGATTCTAGTTCCTCATGCCAGATTCTAGTCCCCCAAGGTAGATTCTAGTTCCTCTCAGTAGATTGTAGTTTCTGAAGTTAGATTCCAGTTTCTGACACTAGATTCTAGTTTGTGACACTAAATTCTAGTCCCTGGCGCGAGATTCTATTTTTTCTGGAAAAATCTCATTCTGTGTCAGTGATGCTTGACATATTTCATAGGAAGGACCCCCAGAAATATCTATTATTTAGCTGCAGAACCTCATCTAAAAACATGTTGTTCTAGGGGATCCCCCAGAAGCAAAGATTTGAATTAAAAATGTTTGCTTCCGAAATAATGTATTCAAAGATTTGCACCACATTTTCACAATTTTTCAAAAATAGCAGAACTACAAGCTCATATCGCGCCACCGAGTGGCGAGCTTGTAGATCTGCTATTTTTCCACAGCTAAAACACCAAAACGCGTTCAGTACACAAAGAGGTGAGTCAATCTGATTTCTGAAGCATATTTAAACCATTTTGTCCTAACTAGAATCTACAGCAGGGCTGGGCAATTATTTTTCCCAAGGGGCCAAATGAGATACATAAATTATTGTGGAGAAGCCAAGACTAAAGGCTGAACTAAAGTCGGCGTGATTTATTTTCAAGATAAAATTAAGACCAACCATTTTGACACCAGGGCCCTCTATTTATTCAGTATTTTAGCCCCACAGACCCCAAAACTAAAGATTTATTTTGCTTTTGTCCACAATACCAGGCTGGATTTAACAAACAAAACAAGCAAACAGATGACCATTAATCTTCTACATTCTCTGATTGTGTAATTCAGATGAATATTTTAACTCTTGAGAGTGTAAAAATAAAACCAAATGGAACCGCAAGGGTCCATTTGGTTTCATTTTTACGCTCTCAAAGAGTTACATCTGGTTAACCAACTTTCCATATTTAACTGGAACTCTCTCAAGGACCACTGGTTTAAAACCACAGTACCCTTTCACAGGCCGGTCAGAGTCAGCCAAAGGGCCGCATTTGGCCACCGGACCGCATGATGCCCAGGTATGATCTACAGTAGCCTATATCACAAAAGTGAGTACAACCCTCCCATTTCTCTAAATATTTCATTATATCTCTTCAGTGGAAAACATTGACGATGTGACACTGAAAATGGCTGAAAACCCACTGCTCTAGTGCATTCTAGTGCATTTTGGAAGTGCCGCTAGGGCATTTTGGATTTTGTCAGGTGGCAACACCTGACAAAGGCGAACCTACCTGAGCACATAGTTAACAGTTTTTGTGCCCTTGAATTAGAGCTACGTCAGGCTTATCATTATCAAATAATAGTTATGACCGATGCCGCTTAGTTTGATCTACGTCTCTCTACGTCGCTTACCGTCGCCGGTTTGATACGATCCCAATGATAACAGCAGCGAGCAGCGACCGCATATTCCATTCAGAACGGACCAAAATAAGAGACTGATCAACCCGGAACCGGAAGTGTGTCGCCAACTAACTTGTCCGACAGGAAACATGGACCGAAATATGAAATATGACTTTTAGATGAAAATCGCTGTCACTAGCTACCTAAAAAAATATGAGAGTGTTGAGAGTGTTAACACAGACCACACACAGACCACACTGAACCACACACTGAACCTGAGCACATAGTTGACACACACCACACACTGAACCTACCTGAGCACATAGTTGACACACACCACACACTGCGGCTGGGAGTTCTTGTTGTTGTAGATGACAGTAGCCTGGGTCTCCACCCACACAAAACCTCCTCGTTTGGCCAGCATGCGGTACTGACCGGTGCTCACCTGGCCTTTAGCGAACACTGGAGGGAATGGAAGGAGAGGTTTACATTAGCACAGCCCTCCTGCTAGATTCTAGTTTCTGGCGTGAGATTCTAGTTTCTGACACTAGATTCTAGTTTCTGACACTAGATTTTAGTTTCTGACGCTAGATTCTAGTTTCTGACACTAGATTCTAGTTTCTGACACAAGATTCTGGTTTCTGACACTAGCTTCTAGTTTCTGATGCTAGATTCTAGTTTCTGACACAAGATTCTAGTTTCTGGCACTAGATTCTAGTTTCTGGCGTGAGATTCTAGTTTCTGACACTAGATTCTAGTTTCTGACACTAGATTCTAGTTTCTGACACTAGATTCTAGTTTCTGGCGTGAGATTCTAGTTTCTGACACTAGATTCTAGTTTCTGACACTAGATTCTAGTTTCTGACACTAGATTCTAGTTTCTGACACTAGATTTCTAGTTTCTGATGCTAGATTATAGTTCCTGACGCTAGATTCTAGTTTCTGAAAATACATGTTCATAAGAAACATTTGAAAGAATATATTCAAAGATTTGCCACACATTTTCACAATTCCTCAAAAAACAAAAAACAACAACAACAACAACAACAAAAAACAAGATCTACAATCTCATAGTGTGTCAGAAGCTTGTAGATCTGCAGTTTTTGTGTGCTTACAGCTGTGGTGGGTCTTGTTGAGGTGGTCTGAGTCCAGGGCATGGTAGTATTCATAGACGGAGCGATTCAGCAGATCCTCAGGATCGTAGCCGATCAGCTCCGTGATTCTACAGGAAACAACACCAAACCAGAACAGAATAGAAACATGTCGTGAGCTCAGTGTATTGCAGGGGCGGATTGGCACATATTTTTCCTTTGCGGGACAATTTTGCCTTTGCCAGGCCACCCTGGCAGAGTTACAACCAGATGTAACTCTTTGAGAGCGTAAAAATGAAACCAAATGGACCCTTGCGGGTCCATTTGGTTTCATTTTTACGCCCTCAAGAGTTAAAGTATTCATCATGTGAATTAGCCCAACTTAGTCTACACAACTAGAGAATGTAGAAGATTAATGGTCATTTTGATCTGTATGTTCCAGGCGAGCATCTAGCACATTCTAGTGCATTTTGGAAGTGCCAGTAGTGCATTTTGGATCTTGGCAGGTTGGCAACACTGCCTCCAGCAGCGCGAGGCAGTGCCCTGGCGCACAGGAGTGAACGGGAATATGGCAACTCTCCTACTGGAAGGCTCTGGTGTAGGACACCTTTTCTTTTTTCGAAGGATAGAAACACTAGTTTGCCTGGCCTGGGCCTGGCGCCCTGGAAAAAAACAAAACAAAACAAAAAAAAACCTGTCCAGGCCACTAGGTGGCACAGGCCACCAGGAAAGGGTGTAGTGGAGGGGGGACATGGGGGATAGTTGATGTTGCTTGTTGATATTGATCAAAACAATGCTAGGTGTATCAGGGCCCTATAAGAATATGAAAAAGTGCTGGCACTGAGAGTGTTGTTCTGTGTTTACTAGCAGGGGCGGATCTATGCGTGGGCATGGGGGGGTAATGCCCCCCTAAACTTTCAATATTTTACAATTTTACAATTACAATTTACATTAATATACTTTAGAGATGTTGTGTGGACATGATAAAAAAGTCCCCCCCCCCCCCCATTCTCTGTTTCCTAGAAAAGGAGGTCTGAAAAAAAAAAAAACATTAGCATGGTGAAATACATCTTGATGACATCATCAAGATGTGTTTCACCATGTTAATGAATGGAATGGGTAACCCTTTAGTTACACATCTCTGAAATATGTGTGGAAAAAACTGCTGATTGTGATTTTTTTTTGTTTTTGAGATAATCAATCAATTGCTTAATGCAGTGGTTTTCAACCAGTGGTCCGGGGACCACCAGTGGTCCCTGAGAGGATTCCAGGTGGTCCCCAGCCTAAATGATGGAAAGTTGGTTAACCAGGTGCAACTCTTGAGAGTGTGAAAATGAAACCAAATGGACACTTGTTGCGGGTCCATTTGGTTTCATTTTCACACTCTCAAGAGTTAAAATATTCATCATCTGAATCAGCACTATTTAAGAAGTTTACACTGTTTTGTTTGCAAAATTCAGGCTGGAATTGTGAACAAAACCTAAAGAATTCCTTAGTTTTAACACTAGGTGAACACTAGGTGTCCTCGTAGCTACAGTTCCTCTTCTCTCCTCTGATAGAGAAGTAAAGAGCATTAAAACAGACAGAGGATTACTGTAAGCTTGTTCCTTCCTTGTTGTTACACAACTTCCTTAACCCATTAGAACAGACCAGTGGTTTTCAACCTTTTACACACCAGGCAGGGACCACTGTTTAGTCAGCATTTGAGCCACGGAGGAGGACCACCATTTGAGGACATTTTAGCCCCACACAGACCCCAAAACTAAACTATTTATTTTGCTTTTGTCCACAATTCCATCCAGGCTGGATTCGAGGAAACCAAACAGTCCAACATACAGATCAAAATGACCATTAATCTGCTACATTCTCTAGTTGTGTAGACTTGGGATAATTCACATGATGGATATTTTAACTCTTGAGAGTGTAAACATGAAACAGCTGGGGGCAGCTGGTTAACCAGATGTAACTCTTTGAGAGCGTAAAAATGAATTGGTTTCATGTTTAAGCTCTCAAGAGTTAAAATATTCATCATGTGAATTAGTCCAACTTAGTCGACACAACTAGAGAATGTAGACTGAAGAAATTCTATTTGGTACCGCTCCAGAGGTCTTGACACCACCTGTAACTATTCATGGTACTGATATTAAACAAGTCATGTCATACAAATATGTGGGGGTGATGATAGATGCCAACCTATCATGGTCCTCACATATTGAGTATATATGTAAGAGGATACAGCAACGTATCGACTCGTTACGTAGACTTAGATCTTTTGGTGCCAACAGTCAGATCCTGTCTCTATTTTACACATCTGTTGTCCAAACTGTGTTGTTGTATTGTAGCACGGCCTGGTTTAACAGCCTGTCAATAACATTCAAAAACAAATTGTATAGGCAAATTAAGATCCGTGCTAAAATGACTGGCAGGCCGGTCGAGGCCGTGCTACACTCATTCAAAGGAGCCCACAATAAGAGCTGCTCAGATTCTGACCCCTCACATGTCCTGAATGAAGAATACCAGCTGTTGCCATCCATGAGGCGGTTCGGAGTTCCTAAATTTAGGAAAAACAGACTAAAGAACTCTTTTGTACATCAGTCTGTCCTGCTTCTAAACCAGAATCGTTAAATCCAAGGTCTTGTTCGTCATGTCCTGCTCTTTGTTTTGTTTTTGTTTTGTTTTTTTCTGTCGTTGTTTGTAATGAATTGTATGCTGCACTTGTGTGTTGTCTTATTTGTGAACAGTGTCGCCATGGAGGCAGGACAAATTTCAGTGCAAACTGACAATAAAGTGCTATCGTATCGTATCGTATCGTATGTAGTAGATTAATGGTCATTTTGATCTGTATGTTCCAGGCATCTAGCACATTCTAGTGCATTTTGGAAGTGCCACTAGTGCATTTTGGATCTTGTCCAGGCCACTAGGTGGCGCAGGCCACCGGGAAAACTCCCTGTACTCCAGATGGCCAATCCGCCCCTGCCCGTGGGCATCTCTGGTCACGATTAATGATCCAAAATGCTTTTATTAAAGCCCAACATTTTGCGTCCTTCAGGTATGAAGAAAATGACAGCGCAGCAGTGAGGAGAGCGGGGGGGGGGGGGGGGGGGGGGGGGGGGGGGGTGGTAGGTGGTGTTAGAAGACCGCGGATATAATCGCATAATTCTCCAGGCAAATATTTCACCATTTTCTGGTCGCCTTTTCGCTTCGCTAAATCGCACGGCGTTATGGATTTTGGAAATGTATGGAGTTAGAAGTTACTGAAAAAAGTAATCCCTTACTCTAATGGCGGTAGATGTAAGGGTGTAATTAACATCACTGAAGGTAGAAGAGTTCTTTACCCAACAGTACCAACCTCTATGAGCTCGGCAGTACCAACCTCTATCTAACAGTCTCGATGCAGTAGGGCATTAACCAAACACATTTTTTGCTAGTCGAATCGAATACTTTGGTAGTCGAATAATTGTCGACTAGTCTATAGTGATATATATTTGTTTTTTAGCCAATAAAATGTGTGATTCTGGACTTCCCATTGGAAAAATACATGCCTATTACACTACTGTAACTTTATGACACGAAAAATGAGCAATCAACCTACAATTACTACCAAAACCACAGCACACATCCACAATGCCTGCTGCAGAAAATTGAAAAATATATATAAAAAATTATCATTACCGAATAACGAATAGTGAATTAATAGTCGAATAGTGTTTTGCTAGTCAAATAATCGACTAGTCGAATACTTAGTTAATGCCCTAGTATGCAGTGAGCTCGGCGGTACCAACCTCTATCTAACAGTCTAGATGCACTGCAGTGAGCTCGGCGGTACCAACCTCTATCTAACAGTCTAGATGCACTGCAGTGAGCTCGGCGGTACCAACCTCTATCTAACAGTCTAGATGCACTGCAGTGAGCTCGGCGGTACCAACCTCTATCTAACAGTCTAGATGCACTGCAGTGAGCTCGGCGGTACCAACCTCTATCTAACAGTCTAGATGCACTGCAGTGAGCTCGGCGGTACCAACCTCTCGTCGCAGTAGGTGAACTTCATGTCCAGGGTGTGTCGACTCAGAAACGTCTTGGTGTCGAGCGGAGCTTCGATGTTGGAGGGGTGGGGGATGGGGTCACAGATCAGAACCAGGTAGGGAACCGGAGCCTCCTTGTGTCCGTTGGTGGTCTGCTCAGCGGGGGACTCGAACACACGCACGTGGCCTGAACAGTGGAGCACCTGGTGGACAGGTGCACAAAACAGCATTAGCCCTTTGTGCACTGAACGCGTTTTGGTGTTTTAGCTGTTGAAAAATAGCAGATCTACAAGCTCATATCGCGCCACCGAGTGGCGCGATATGAGCTTGTAGTTCTGCTATTTTTGAACAATTGTGAAAATGTGGTGCAAATCTTTGAATGCATTATTTCGGAAGCAAACATTTTTCAACTCAAATCTTTGCTTCTGGGGGATCCCTAGAACAACATGTTTTTAGATGAGGTTCTGCAGCTAAATAATAGATATTTCTGGGGGTCCTTCCTATGAAATATGTTAAGCATCACTGACACAGAAAGATTTTTCCAGAAAAACTAGAATCTCACACCAGGGACTACAATACTGTGTCACAAACTAGAATTTAGTGTCCTGGACTAGAATCTAGTGTCAGAAACTGTAATCTAACTACAAAAACCACAATCTACTGAGAGGAACTAGAATCTAGCGTGGGGAACTAGAATCTAGCATCGGAAACTAGAATCTAATAAGGACACAATGGGTTAACCATAGATATATATAGAAAGCTAGATGACTTGAGGCGGAGCCTCTGACGTCGTTCACGGCGGCCATCTTGTGAGAGGACTAAATACACTATGCTCTATGGCAGCCCAAACAAAAACAGATAGAACTCGCTCAAAACCTGACGGATTTACAAACGGATTGCTTTATTATGAACGTTATCAACGTGGCTATGATTTTTGCTATTTTTTTTTGTAAAAACGTTATATAACGGCTCATATTATGCGGAAGTCTTTGACGTTTACAGCTTGGAATCCTCATGCATTGAAGGAAGCATGAGGCCAGTCCGCTGCCTAGTCCTCCCCAGGTTGGCAGAGGGTGTGTAGAGCCCAGGATCACATTAGGGAATTGCCACTGGGTGGAAAAAATGGTTTACAAAATTGTGTGATAAAAACAAAAATAGAAAAAAAAAAAAAAAAACATGCTTCTTGCTAACGTATTTATGGAAGAACCAGAGCAGGAAGAACAAATACAATTGTGTTAGTTGTTAAGATTGTAAATTAGATAATGTATCTTTATTTCAGGGATGTTATTGGGACAGCACAGGACAAACGATGCAAGTTAAGAATGCATGTCCCAGTTTGTACATGTCTCTTTTACACCCATATGTGGAAAAGGCATTAAAAAAAGGGCAGAATTCTCTGCAATATGCAAGGCAGTGTCAACACGCCTTCTCCAGAGACGTGAATGTATAAAGCAGGGCTGGGCAATTATTTTTCCCAAGGGGCCAAATGAGATCGATTAAATAGTGTGGAGAAGCCAAGACTAAAGGCTGAACTAAAGTCTGTGTAATATTAGTTTAATTTTAAGATAAAAGTAAGACCAGCCATCTTGACACCAGGGCCCACTATTTATGACATTTTAGCCCCACAGACCCCAAAAATAAGATTTTTTTTTTTTGTTTTTGTCCACAATAGCAGGTTGGATTTTACAAACAAAACAGAATAACATAGATAAAAAATGAGCATCCTTTTACATTCCCTAGTTGTGTAGACTTGAGCTAATTCACATGCTGAATATTTTAACTCTTGAGAGCGTAACTATGAAACCAAATGGACCCACAAGGGTCCATTTGGTTTCATGTTACGCTCTCAAAGAGTTACATCTGGTTAACTTTCCATATTTGACTGGAACTCTCTCAAGGACCACTGGTGGTCCCCGGGCCGGTCAGAGTCAGCCAAAGGGCCGCATCTGGCCCCCGGGCCGCATGATGCCCAGGTATGGTATAAAGGATAATAAAATGTGTGTAATTTCATGTGTGTGTTTGTTTGTATATTTACCTTCCATGTGGCTGACTTTACGTTAACCGTTCGCCCCCTGCTGGTGAGAGTACATTTCATTCGAAGGAAGAAGCTGCGCTCTGTGTTCGGTTCCTTGGATTTTTTGGAGCCTGAAAACGACATCACGAGAGATTAACTTTATCGTCATCATGACTGGATTACAGAAACACCTGGTGGACACTGAGTTTATATGCGTCATGGTTTAAATTCTGGGTTTAACTTTGTGTCCTGAACGCGTTTTGGTGTTTTATCTGTTGAAAAATAGCAGATCTACAAGCTCATATCGCGCCACCGAGTGGCGCGATATGAGCTTGTAGTTCTGCTATTTTTGAAAAATTGTGAAAATGTGCTGCAAATCTCTGAATACATTATTTTGAAAGCAAACATTTTTAACTAATTTTTTTGCTTCTGGGGGATCCCTATAACATGTTTTCAGATGTGGGGGGGTCTGCAGCCAAATATGGATAATTCTGGTGGTCCTTGGCATGAAATATGTTAGCATCACTGACACAGGAACACAGATTTTTCAGAAAAAATAGAATCTAGTGTCAGAAACTATAGAATCTAGTGTCAAAAACTCGATTCTAGCGTCAGAAACTAGATTCTAGTGTCAAAAAGGAGATCCTAGCATCATAAACTATAAATTTGTGTCAATAAGTAGAATCTAGTGTCGTAAACTACTGTAGAATCTAGCGTCAGGAACTACTGTATAATCTGGTGTCAGAAACTCGAATCGAGGGCCAGGACACAATGGGTTAAAGGGGAACTATGGTCTCATTAATATACCCTCTGGGGGACCACCTGTTACCCTCTCAGGGACCACCTGTTACCCTCTCAGGGACCACTGCCTCACCTGTTCTGTGGACCAGCATCTCTCTCAGCTCCTCCTGGTCGCAGGGATGTGTGTAGTCAAACACGCTGTGTCCAGTCATGTCAAACTGCAGTGGACAAACACAGGACAGATACATAAGTATTAAGGCTGGTGAAAATAACGAGTTAGTTGGTTAAATTAATTTTGTGGATTAATCTGATTATTATTATTATTATTTTTAACTCTAGAGCATAGGCTACAAACGGCGTGTCATTCACTCATTCATATTCATTGTAACGGAAAGTCTAACATTTATTTTGTGCCCAAGATTCCACTCAACAACAATTCCCTCCCAATCACTGGGATCTACACATTAATTCCGGATCATATAATCCACAGCGGGAATAGGACCATAGGTGTCAAATTCTGGCCCGCGGGCCAAATTTGGCCCGCCCTGTAGGCAATATCAAATTAACATTAGAGCTGGCCCACCAGCATCATACAGCCTCCATGTTCAGTCCTTGTTCCATATTAGTGTTAAAACAAATCAGAGTTAGGGTAACATTTTTTTATGCAATTTCTCTTGCTATGTCAAGGCTTCAATGTTTGATTAATTTATTAATGTTATTAATGTTAATGAAGTTAATTTCAAATGTATTATTAGCCTGTGGAAAAGTTTACCTGTATTATTAATATTTACCTCAGAATTTTACTTCGATTTTGCATGCCACTATTAAGTTATATGCTGCCTTTGACACCGTGGACCACGGGTCCCTCTGGAACATCCTGAAGTCACTCGGAGCCACAGCCAAGATCCTCACACTCTTTAAGCAGCTATACCAGGGTGCGGAAAGTTGTGTTCGCGTGAATGGCCGAAACTCTGAGTGGTTCTCCATTAACAGCGGGGTCAGGCAGGGCTGTGTCGCCGCTCCAGAACTCTTCAACTGCATCATAGACCATCTGATGGCAAGAGTCTGCGAGCGGATCCCCGCGGTGTCACTGGGAAACTACACCCTAAAGGACCTCGAATACGCCGATGATACCACCCTCTTCAGCGAGACTGCCGAGCAACTCAGTGAAGCCCTCAGCGTATTCGACGAGGAGACCAAAAAGCTCGGCCTGAAAATAAGCTGGTCCAAGACCGAGCTTATGCATGTCGGCGATGGACCTGACCCACCACCCTTCATGTTCGATGGCACCCCAGTCCACTTTGTCCCCACCTTTAAATACCTTGGCTCGACGGTATCCAACACTGGGGACCTCAAAACAGAGGTCAACAGACGTCGTGCCCTTGCAGCCTCTGTGATGCAGTCCTTATGGAGGCCGTTGTGGCGACACCGGCACATTTCTAGGGACACAAAGCTGAGAGTCTACAATGCCTCAGTCCTATCGGTTCTCCTGTACGGCTCAGAAACTTGGCCACTGAATAACACCCTGGCGGCCAGGCTCGATGGCTTTGACTCCAGAGCCCTCAGGAGAATTGAAGGCATCTCGTGGAGCCAGCATGTCTCAAATCAGACACTAAGAGACCTCACCCAACAACCCCCAGCATCTCGTCTCGCAGCAACGCGACGAGTACGATGGTACGGCCACGTCATCCGCCTGCCGGAGGAACACCCGACGCGCATCATCCTGGACTTCAACCCCCAGCCAGCCGTGGAGACGTCCTAGAGGTGCCCCCCGTACCCGCTGGCTGGATGTAATATCCGGCTGGAGACGTCCTAGAGGTGCCCCCCGTACCCGCTGGCTGGATGTAATACCCGGCTGGAGACGTCCTAGAGGTGCCCCCGTACCCGCTGGCTGGATGTAATATCCCAGGACCTTAAAGCCTGTGGTGTGACCCTAGCACAAGCTCAACATATTGCCCACGACAGACCCAGATGGAGAGACCTGGTGGCTATGGTTGGCTCTACGCGCCCTGATGTGCAAGAGGACTAAGAATAAGAAGATTAAGTTATATATTAAAGCCTTGCTTGTTCAATATCCAATGCAAAACTTGTTTGGGTCCCTATTAGAAGTTAATTTGTTCAACCTTGGAACGCGGCTTTGTTCAGTTTTAAATGTTGGCCCACTCTGTATTTGGGTTTGACACCTCTGGACTAGTTCATCATAATTACAGGGACATGGTAGACCCACCTGTGCCAGCCCTAGGTCTAGTTCATCATAATGGTCTAGACCCACCTGTGCCAGCCCCAGGTCTACCCACCTGTGCCAACCCAGGGTCTACCCACCTGTGCCAGCCCCAGGTCTACCCACCTGTGCCAACCCAGGGTCTACCCACCTGTGCCAGCCAGGGTCTACCCACCTGTGCCAGCCCCAGGTCTACCCACCTGTGCCAGCCCCAGGTCTACCCACCTGTGCCAGCCCCAGGTCTACCCACCTGTGCCAGCCCCAGGTCTACCCACCTGTGCCAGCCCCAGGTCTACCCACCTGTGCCAGCCCCAGACACTTGTTGACGTTCTCAGACAGATAGACGATGTCTCCATCCTCAGACAGCAGCAGCAGGAATCCGTCCAGAGCCTTCAGATAGCAGCTGTTCAGCTGCAGGTCCAGGTCTGTCTCCTCAGCCACCGTCTGGGGCTCATCTGGAACAAACAGACAGGAAGGAAATCAGGCCTGCAAACTGCTCTGAAAGGGTGAAAAAAGTGGCAGTGTGCGGCGTACACTGTACACCAGGGGAGCCAAACCAGTAGATCGGGATCTACCGGTAGATCTCGGCCTGATCACAAGTAGATCTCGGGAGATGTGGGGGGGAAAGAAAAAAAATGGGGTAGAAAAGAAAAAAAGAGCGATTTGCTGTCTGTGAATTATGCCAACAGTATTGTTCTGCAACATGTAATGGACTATTCTGGACTGTTCTTATTATGATTGCATTTGCAATGGCAGTGTTTGTCCAAGTCTGTTGTACTTATGTTGTACTGTTGTAGGCCTATTTATGACAAGTCTGTTGTACTTTATGCTTATATGGACATAAAGTAAAGTGGTAAAACAAAGTAGTGTTGTGTTGTTGTGAAGTTACTGCAGGCTGGCAACGATGCGTGTGATTTGAAATGTTGATATTGGACTGGTAGATCCCAGAGGGGTTGGTTGCTGAAAAGTAGATCTTGGGTCAAAAAAGGTTGGGCACCCCTGTGTACACCATCAGATGTTTAAATATAATTTAACTCTTGAGAGCGTTAAAATGAAACCAAATGGACCCTTACGGGTCCATTTGGTTTCATTTTACCGCTCTCAAGAGTTACAGATCTATAAGGGTCCAAGTGCTGGGGGGACTGTCATGTGATCTACCTGCATGGTCTGTATGATCTACTGGTAGATCACCATCTACCTTTTGGGCACCCCTGCTGCACACTCTTATAAATAATCTTGAACCCAAAATATCGAAATTGTACTGATAGGGGGCTTAGAGAGGGCGAGTAATACGCCGCACATTCTAATTCATTTTCAACGGGACTTTTGTGTCCAGAAAACGACCTGCAATAAAGAGAGCGTGTAACGCCGGTCGTTTATCGTGCTTCGTGCACACACGCGCAATGTTTTCTAAAGCTCAATGCAGTGAGCTTTTCAAAACGCCTGGCATTAATCGACGGGTGATTTTCTTTATGTCGGCACTGCAGAGAGAATGGAGAATCGCCAAATTTATGCAGGCGTTTATCGTTGCCGTCTGGAAAGACCTTTAAAGGTACCAGTAATACGTACCAGCACTGAGCATGGTCCTCAGCCACAGATAGCTGATTAGCGATACTGATACCATTTCTGATACCAGAAAATATTATATTTAATCCAAAAAATATATCTTATATGAAGTCCACCAAATAGCAGAATAATATAGCAGACTCCTCACTCAAATGTGCACTTGGGCAACTCCAAAGCAAATTCCACAACATTTTATTTACCTGCCATAGTGTCAACCCCTTACCCCTGTGTCTGATCACTGGTTAGACTGGTATATTCACCATAGTGTCAACCCCTTACCCCTGTGTCTGATCACTGGTTAGACTGGTATATTCACCATAGTGTCAACCCCTTACCCCTGTGTCTGATCACTGGTTAGACTGGTATATTCACCATAGTGTCAACCCCTTACCCCTGTGTCTGATCACTGGTTAGACTGGTATATTCACCATAGTGTCAACCCCTTACCCCTGTGTCTGATCACTGGTTAGACTGGTATATTCACCATAGTGTCAACCCCTTACCCCTGTGTCTGATCACTGGTTAGACTGGTATATTCACCATAGTGTCAACCCCTTACCCCTGTGTCTGATCACTGGTTAGACTGGTATATTCACCATAGTGTCAACCCCTTACCCCTGTGTCTGATCACTGGTTAGACTGGTATATCCACCATAGTGTCAACCCCTTACCCCTGTGTCTGGTCACTGGTTAGACTGGTATATTCACCATAGTGTCAACCCCTTACCCCTGTGTCTGATCACTGGTTAGACTGGTATATTCACCATAGTGTCAACCCCTTACCCCTGTGTCTGATCACTGGTTAGACTGGTATATTCACCATAGTGTCAACCCCTTACCCCTGTGTCTGATCACTGGTTAGACTGGTATATTCACCATAGTGTCAACCCCTTACCCCTGTGTCTGATCACTGGTTAGACTGGTATATTCACCATAGTGTCAACCCCTTACCCCTGTGTCTGATCACTGGTTAGACTGGTATATTCACCATAGTGTCAACCCCTTACCCCTGTGTCTGATCACTGGTTAGACTGGTATATTCACCATAGTGTCAACCCCTTACCCCTGTGTCTGATCGCTGGTTAGACTGGTATATTCACCATAGTGTCAACCCCTTACCCCTGTGTCTGATCACTGGTTAGACTGGTATATTCACCATAGTCAACCCCTTACCCCTGTGTCTGATCACTGGTTAGACTGGTATATTCACCATAGTGTCAACCCCTTACCCCTGTGTCTGATCACTGGTTAGACTGGTATATTCACCATAGTGTCAACCCCTTACCCCTGTGTCTGATCACTGGTTAGACTGGTATATTCACCATAGTGTCAACCCCTTACCCCTGTGTCTGATCGCTGGTTAGACTGGTGTATTCACCATAGTGTCAACCCCTTACCCCTGTGTCTGATCACTGGTTAGACTGGTATATTCACCATAGTGTCAACCCCTTACCCCTGTGTCTGATCACTGGTTAGACTGGTATATTCACCATAGTGTCAACCCCTTACCCCTGTGACTGATCGCTGGTTAGACTGGTATATTCACCATAGTGTCAACCCCTTACCCCTGTGTCTGATCACTGGTTAGACTGGTATATTCACCATAGTGTCAACCCCTTACCCCTGTGTCTGATCGCTGGTTAGACTGGTATATTCACCATAGTGTCAACCCCTTACCCCTGTGTCTGATCACTGGTTAGACTGGTATATTCACCATAGTGTCAACCCCTTACCCCTGTGTCTGATCACTGGTTAGACTGGTATATTCACCATAGTGTCAACCCCTTACCCCTGTGTCTGATCACTGGTTAGACTGGTATATTCACCAATACTGAATGGTCTGATGATGACAAATTAGGGCCAATACTGATACTTTTCTGGTACTGATATTGCCGATACCGATATGAACTGATACAGTATGGTATCGGTGCAGCTGATGGTACTAGTACTAGTAAAAGGTACCAGTAATACATACCAGCAATGAGCATGGTCCTCAGCCTCAGATAGCTGATAGTACCAGTAATACGTACCAGCACTGAGCATGGTTCTAGTACCAGTAATACGTACCAGCACTGAGCATGGTCCTAGTAGTACCAGTAATACGTACCAGCACTGAGCATGGTCCTAGTAGTACCAGTAATACGTACCAGCACTGAGCATGGTCCTAGTAGTACCAGTAATACGTACCAGCACTGAGCATGGTTCTAGTACCAGTAATACGTACCAGCACTGAGCATGGTCCTAGTAGTACCAGTAATACGTACCAGCACTGAGCATGGTTCTAGTAGTACCAGTAATACGTACCAGCACTGAGCATGGTCCTAGTAGTACCAGTAATACGTACCAGCACTGAGCATGGTCCTAGTAGTACCAGTAATACGTACCAGCACTGAGCATGGTCCTAGTAGTACCAGTAATACGTACCAGCACTGAGCATGGTCCTAGTAGTACCAGTAATACGTACCAGCACTGAGCATGGTCCTAGTAGTACCAGTAATACGTACCAGCACTGAGCATGGTCCTAGTAGTACCAGTAATACGTACCAGCACTGAGCATGGTCCTAGTAGTACCAGTAATACGTACCAGCACTGAGCATGGTTCTAGTAGTACCAGTAATACGTACCAGCACTGAGCATGGTTCTAGTAGTACCAGTAATACGTACCAGCACTGAGCATGGTCCTAGTAGTACCAGTAATACGTACCAGCACTGAGCATGGTCCTGGTAGTACCAGTAATACGTACCAGCACTGAGCATGGTCCTAGTAGTACCAGTAATACGTACCAGCACTGAGCATGGTTCTAGTAGTACCAGTAATACGTACCAGCACTGAGCATGGTCCTGGTAGTACCAGTAATACGTACCAGCACTGAGCATGGTTCTCAGCCTCAGATAGCTGATGGTCAGCCTCATGATGGAAGCCTTGTCCATGTTGGAGGTGATGCTGTGGGGCAGGGGCAGCTCCTGAGCCAGCTCATAGAACACCTCAGACTCCTTCCCACGGCGACATCGAGCTGCATCCCGCGACTTCTCCTTCCTACGCTCCGAGCTCACCCTGAGGAGATAGGAGAGAGGAGAGGAGTTATACCCTGAGGAGAGAGGAGAGAGGAGAGGAGTTACACCCTGAGGAGATAGGAGAGAGGAGAGGAGTTACACCCTGAGGAGATAGGAGAGAGGAGAGGAGTTACACCCTGAGGAGAGAGGAGAGGAGTTACACCCTGAGGAGAGAGGAGAAGGGTGCCACAGTCAGACACAGGGCTTGACACTAACCAGGGGTTGACACTAAGGTCTCCGAGGCACTTGCCCATCGGGCAAGTGCAAATCAGGTTCTACTTGCCCTCAGGTCATGGTCACTTGCCCCCCAGGTTCCAGGTGGTCCCCAGTTCAGTTGGTTAACCAGATGTAACTCTTGAGAACGTAAAAATGAAACCAAATGGACCCTTGCGGGTCCATTTGGTTTCATTTTTACGCTCTCAAGAGTTAAAATTCATCATCTTAATTAGCCCAGGTCTACACAACTAGAGAATGTAGAAGATTAATGGTCATTTTGATGTGTATGTTAATTTGCCTGTTTTGTTTCCCAAATCCAGCCTGGAATTGTGGATATCTAGAAAGCAGTGAAAGACACAGAGGCAGAGTGCAATGACTGCCTTCAAGACAAATTTATCTTGTGTTGTGTTATAGTGCACTAAGTTGCACACTTGCCCGATCGGGCAACCAGGTAGCAGTCTTCACTTGCCCCACCATTTTTTTTTTACTTGCCCCGGGCAAACGGGCAAGTGTTAGTGTCAAGCCCTGCTTGACACTAACACCGAATGGACCCGCAAGGGTCCATTCGGGGGCAGGTGACCACGACCTGACCACGACCTGAGGGCAAGTAGAACCTGACTTGCACTTGCCGGATGGGCAAGTGCCTCAGAGACCTTAGTGTCAACCCCTGAAGTAAAAAAAAAATGGTCGGGCAAGCGAAGTCTTCTACCTGGTTGCCCGATCGAGCAAGGGCGCTATAACACATCATGAAATATATTTGTCTTCAAGGTGATCATTGCACTCTGTGGGCACGATTTTGGTTACATCAGCCCTTATGCGCAATTAACGCACATAGCATTGGGGAAGAGGCGTTCCCACACTAAAGTCGCTAATTTCGTTACCTCGGCATCTCCCTTAAATACCTCCTATACCCGTTATATTATGCATAGGTGTGGTTTGGGTGTTTTTAGCTTTCATCCAATCCGTGTTGGTCTTGCCATTCCCTTTAATTCATCCCTTATCTATTTCCCTTATCCCTACTGCTAAGCCTGACCCTCCTAAGCACGCAGTGCGCTTAGGACAGACACATGCATGAGTAGCCTATTCTCAAAGATTATAGCTCTCTATGTTTTGTGTCAAAAAATCAATAAAAACAATTTAATAATAATAAAGATTCAAGCAGCGATTTACGGGCCCTCGATCGTGCAAGTTTCGGGCAAATATCGGCCAATCAGAAAAGGGGACGCGGCTAAGTCACAAGGAGCCAATACATAGTCCAATGATACCACCCATATGTCTCTAGGACATAGCATTGAGGAGTTATGGCAGGAAATAGTATTGACCAATCAGGTGAGGGGGGGGGGGGCTAAGTTACACCAATCAACGTCAGGGACGCGTCAGGGACTCATTACCCAGTCCATTGCTACCACCCATATGTCTCTATGACTTAGCATTGAGGAGTTATGGCAGAAAATAGTATCGACCAATCAGGTGCAAGTACAGGGGGCGGGCCCCTCTTCTGATTGGTCGATACCAATCAGAACGTCAGGGACTCATTACCGGGTCCTATGATGCCAGCCACATGTCTCTATGACATAGCATTGAGGAGTTATGGCAGGAAATAGTATCGACCAATCAGAGGAGGGGGCGGGGCTAAGTTACACCAATCAACGTCTGGGACGCGTCAGGGACTCATTACCGAGTCCATTGCTACCACCCATATGTCTCTATGACATAGCATTGAGGAGTTATGGCAGAAAATAGTATCGACCAATCAGGTGCAAGTACCACTTCCTGTTTGGCGGCGAAGTTTGGCGCCCCGCCACGGTGGCGCCGTTTTACGAAAACTCACGATTTCCGTAACTTTTCATCGTCAACGTCTTTTCTGCTTGCCGAGCGATTTTTTTTCCGAACGGACCCCCTGCTCCGACGTGTTTGCCAAAATGCGACATGTGGAAATGGCCTAAATTGCACCAAAACGCAGCCTTTATTTTGAAATAACCGACTTCCTGTTCGGTTTCAGACGCGGCACCAAGAGACTTTTTTTTAAGTTGCGACATGATACACGTGCGTGCCGATTTTCGTGGATGTACGTCAAACCGTATGGTGGGGCTTGAGGCACGAAGTTTTCTAGGGGGCGCTGTTGCACAATTAGGCCACGCCCACTTTTAACAATTTTACCATACGTAAATTTACGCCACTAGTAACGTGCGTGCCAATTTTCGCAACTTTTCGAGTAAGTTATGCGGCCGAAAAATGCGATTTACTTCGGTTAAGAAAGAAAGAATAATAATAATAATTAAAGCTGCAAGCAGCGATTAACGGGCCCTCGATCGTGCAAGTTTCGGGCAAACATCGGCCAATCAGAAAAGGGGACGCGGCTAAGTCACAAGGAGCCAAAACATAGTCCAATGCTACCACCCATATGTCTCTATGACATAGCATTGTGGAGTTATGGCAGGAAATAGTATTGACCAATCAGAGGAGGGGGCGGGGCTAAGTTACCCCAATCAACGTCTGGGACGCGTCAGGGACTCATTACCCAGTCCAATGCTGCAACTCATATGTCTCTATGACATAGCATTGTGGAGTTATGGCAGAAAATAGTATCGACCAATCAGAGGAGGGGGCGGGGCTAAGTTACACCAATCAACGTCAGGGACGCGTCAGGGACTCATTAAGCAGTCCATTGCTACCACCCATATGTCTCTATGACATAGCATTGAGGAGTTATGGCAGGAAATAGTATCGACCAATCAGGTGCAAGTACAGGGGGCGGGGCCCCTCTTCTGATTGGTCGATACCAATCAGGACGTCAGGGACTCATTACCGGGTCCCATGATGCCAGCCATATGTCTCTATGACATAGCATTGAGGAGTTATGGCAGAAAATAGTATCGACCAATCAGGTGCAAGTACAGGGGGCGGGGCCCCTCTTCTGATTGGTCGATACCAATACGAATGTCAGGGACTCATTACTGGGTCCCATGATGCCAGCCATATGTCTCTATGACATAGCATTGTGGAGTTATGGCAGAAAACAGTATCGACCAATCAGGTGCAAGTACCACTTCCTGTTTGGGGCGAAGTTTGGCGCTCCACCACGGTCACGCCTTCTTACGAAAACTCACGATTTTAATATCATTTCATCGTCAACGTCTTTTCTGCTTGCCGAGCGATTTTTTTTCCGAACGGACCCCCCCGCTCCGACGAGTTCGCCAAAATGCGACATGTGGAAATGGCCTAAATTGCACCAAAACGCAGCCTTTATTTTGAAATAACCAACTTCCTGTTTGGTTTCGGACGCGGCACCAAGAGACTTTTTTTTAAGTTGCGACCTGATACAGGTGCGTGCCGATTTTCGTGGATGTACGTCAAACCGTTTGGTGGGGCTTGAGGCACGAACTTTTCTAGGGGGCGCTGTTGCACAATTAGGCCACGCCCACTTTTAACAATTTCACCATACGTAAATTTACGCCACTAGTAACGTGCGTGCCAATTTTCGCAACTTTTCGAGTAAGTTATGCGGCCGAAAAATGCGATTTACTTCGGTTAAGAAAGAATAATAATAATAATTAAAGCTGCAAGCAGCGATTTACGGGCCCTCGATCGTGCAAGTTTCGGGCAAATATCGGCCAATCAGAAAAGGGGACGCGGCTAAGTCACAAGGAGCCAAAACATAGTCCAATGATACCACCCATATGTCTCTATGACATAGCATTGAGGAGTTATGGCAGGAAATAGTATCGACCAATCAGAATAGGGGGCGGGGCTAAGTTACACCAATCAACGTCAGGCACGTGCCAGGACTCATTACTAGTCCAATGATGTCACCCATATGTCTCGATGACATAGCATTGTGGAGTTATGGCAGGAAATAGTATCGACCAATCAGAGGAGGGGGCGGGGCTAAGTTACACCAATCAACGTCAGGGACGCGTCAGGGACTCATTACCCAGTTCATTGCTGCCAGCCATATGCCTCTATGACATAGCATTGTGGAGTTATGGCAGAAAATAGTATCGACCAATCAGGTGCAAGTACAGGGGGCGGGGCCCCTCTTCTGATTGGTCAATACCAATCAGGACGTCAGGGACTCATTACCGGGTCCCATGATGCCAGCCATATGTCTCTATGACATAGCATTGAGGAGTTATGGCAGAAAATAGTATCGACCAATCAGGTGCAAGTACAGGGGGCGGGGCCCCTCTTCTGATTGGTCAAAACCAATCAGAACGTCAGGGACTCATTACCCAGTCCATTGCTGCCAGCCATATGTCTCTATGACATAGCATTGAGGAGTTATGGCAGAAAATAGTATCGACCAATCAGGTGCAAGTACAGGGGCGGGGCCCCTCTTCTGATTGGTCAATACCAATCAGGACGTCAGGGACTCATTACCGGGTCCCACGATGCCAGCCATATGTCTCTATGACATAGCATTGAGGAGTTATGGCAGAAAATAGTATCGACCAATCAGGTGCAAGTACAGGGGGCGGGGCCCCTCTTCTGATTGGTCGATACCAATTACGAATGTCAGGGACTCATTACCGGGTCCCACGATGCCAGCCATATGTCTCTATGACATAGCATTGAGGAGTTATGGCAGAAAATAGTATCGACCAATCAGGTGCAAGTACAGGGGGCGGGGCCCCTCTTCTGGTTGGTCGATACCAATCAGGACGTCAGGGACTCATTACCGGGTCCCACGATGCCCGCCATATGTCTCTATGACATAGCATTGAGGAGTTATGGCAGAAAATAGTATCGACAATCAGGTGCAAGTACCACTTCCTGTTTGGCGGCGAAGTTTGGCACTCGCCACGGTGGCGCCGTTTTACGAAAACTCACGATTTTAATAACTTTTCATCGTCATTGTCTTTCTGCTTGCCGAGCGATTTTTTTTCCGAGCGGACCCCCTGCTCCGACGAGTTCGCCAAATGCGACATGTGGAAATGGCCTAAATTGCACCAAAATGCAGCCTTTATTTTGAAATAACCGACTTCCTGTTCGGTTTTTGGACGCGGCACCAAGAGACTTTTTTTTTAAGTTGCGGACATGTACAGGTGCGTTCCGATTTTCGTTGATGTACGTCAAACCGTATGGTGGGGCTTGAGGCACGAAGTTTTTCTAGGGGGCGCTGTTGCACAATTAGGCCACGCCCACTTTTAACAATTTTACCATACGTAAATTTACGCCACTGGGAACGTGCGTGCCAACTTTCGCAACTTTTCGTGTACGTTATGCGGCCGAAAAACGCGATTTACTTCGGTTAAAGAAGAATAATAATTAAAGCTGCAAGCAGCGATTTACGGGCCCTCGATCGTGCAAGTTTCGGGCAAATATCGGCCAATCAGAAAAGGGGACGCGGCTAAGTCACAAGGAGCCAAAACATAGT
>CM076980.1:3091958-3114708 GCA_039105355.1 Benthosema pterotum
GAAGGGGTAAAGGAAAGGGAGGAGCAGAAGCATAGAGTACAATGTTTCTATTCCAGTTAGGTAAAGTATAGCCTGGCCTAAAATGTACCACCAGATGATGATGTTATTGGGGGATGGGTTTCTGACCTGCCTACAGCCCCACTGTGAGACACAAAAAATAGTGGTGTTGTGTCATGTACATTAGTGAGGAGGTATTATATGAAGATACGTTAAAGTAGTGCAGTGGCCCTTTAATACAACACCCCCCCCCCCCCCCCCCCCCCCCAATTCTACACAACTAGAGAATGGAGAAGAATGGTCAAAATCTTCAGTTTTGGGGACTGTGGGACTAAAAATACCCTCAAACGTTGGCTCAAATGCTGAATACCTCGTGGGCCCTGCTATGAAAATGGTTGAAAACCCTGCTGTTCTACAGTCCTCACTGGAGCCCACTGAGCATCTCATTTCCCAGAGTGCTGTTCAAAGTGATTTTCAGGAAGGAAGGGCTTGAAGATCAGGGATATCCCAGAGGACCAGTAGCCTGGGTTCAGCCCACAGGCCCCGCCCACTCAGCTGGGTTCTGTGGTCTGGTGTTGTGATGAAGAGTTTCGATTTATCTCGTCCGGAAAAACGGCTCGGCCAATGAGCTGGAGTTGGAGGTGGGTCTAAAAAAAATAGCCAATCAACACCGAGGATCATCTAACTGCCACAACAGAACAGTTTCCCATAAAAAAACAGCACACATCCATTCAGTTTCATTGTAACTAAAGTTTCATTGTAACTAGAGTTTCATTGTAACTAGAGTTTCATTGTAACTAGAGTTTCATTCTTTAATACTGCATTTAGTTATAAATAGTGAAAATGTCAGACGCTAACTGCACTGCTAGTCAGTTAACTGCTAGTTAACTGCTAGTTAACTGTTGTTGTCGACTGCAAACAACGTCTCCAGTGATTGGTCGAGGGAAAATCAAGGGCCCGCCTCCTTGTAAATCGGTTACAATGGGGCCAATGTCAGACTCTTGAGCCATGGCTCAGAGTCTGACAATCAGGCTAGAGGACCAGAGCATGGCTGGACACTGGCATCTCACAGCCAGTTAGGAGCTGACCTGACTGGGCCTTAGAGCAGGGGGTTTTCAACCTTTTTGACTCCAGGGACCACCATTTATTCAGCATTTGAGCCGCGGACCACCATTTGATTACATTTTCACACCAAAGACCTAAAATTAAAAGAATTCTTTTGATTTTGTCCACAATTCCAGGCTGTATTTTTGCCAACAAAACTGTAGACTTCTTAATTAAGTGGTGCTAATTCAGATGATGAGTATTTTAACTCTTGAGAGTGTAAAAACGAAACCAAATGGACCCGCAAGGGTCCATTTGGTTTCATTTTTACACTCTCAAGAGTTACATTTGGTTAACCAACTTTCCATCATTTAGCCTGGGGACCACCTGGAACCTTCTCAAGGACCACTGGTGGTCCCCGGACCACCTGTTGAAAACCCCTGCCTTAGAGTGGACACACCTCTGTTTGGAATATTGACTGAACTTATCTCAGACGGACTTTGTTTCTATCGGCGGCAAATGCCTTTTTTTCTTCTTTTCAACTTATTGATCATTAAAGGCTGGAAAACAAGAGGGAATTGTATAGCTTTTCTTTTTTTTAATTTTTTTAATAGCTGAAGTGTAACATAATGCTTTGAACACCGAACCACGCTCATTACAGACACACACACGTGCACCAGAGCCTTCTAGTAGGAGAGTTGTGATATTGAGGGGTCAGAAACCAGAGCGGAGCAGCCAGTCGTCACGTGACTATACAGAGCCTCTCTGTGAGTCCTAGCTGCAGTTGGGAATACATTGTTTTCAACGAGAACGGCGCAAATAAGAGCTATTTTAGCTATGTATGCAAAACGACAACTGTTTTAAAGTAACGTTCAGTCACAACTATAGTCTCTGTATTGTTTATGTTGTACTATTATTAAAGAACATTATTTAAAGTCATTAAAGCTGGATTAAATATCTGAGTCAACGCATTTCTGCGCAGTCCTGCTGCATTGGACTCAGAGCAGCCTCGCAGGCAATCTCGCGAGACGCACCGTATCGCGAGATTGTCAGTTGCTAACAATGTGTGTGAATGGGGTGCTGTTGGCTCTATGCTCCTCCAGCAGATTGTCAGTTGTTAACAGTGTGTGAATGGGGTGCTGTTGGCTCTATGCTCCTCCAGCAGATTGTCAGTTGTTAACAGTGTGTGAATGGGGTGCTGTTGGCTCTATGCTCCTCCAGCAGATTGTCAGTTGTTAACAGTGTGTGAATGGTGTGCTGTTGGCTCTATGCTCCTCCAGCAGATTGTCAGTTGTTAACAGTGTGTGAATGGGGTGCTGTTGGCTCTATGCTCCTCCAGCAGATTGTCAGTTGTTAACAGTGTGTGAATGGTGTGCTGTTGGCTCTATGCTCCTCCAGCAGATTGTCAGTTGTTAACAGTGTGTGAATGGGGTGCTGTTGGCTCTATGCTCCTCCAGCAGATTGTCAGTTGTTAACAGTGTGTGTGAATGGGGTGCTGTTGGCTCTATGCTCCTCCAGCAGATTGTCAGTTGTTAACAGTGTGTGAATGTGGTGCTGTTGGCTCTATGCTCCTCCAGCAGATTGTCAGTTGTTAACAGTGTGTGAATGGGGTGCTGTTGGCTCTATGCTCCTCCAGCAGATTGTCAGTTGTTAACAGTGTGTGAATGGGGTGCTGTTGGCTCTATGCTCCTCCAGAAGCGACCTGGCGCATAGGAGTGAACGGGAATATCCTAACTCTCCCACTAGAAGGCTCTGCGTTAGACTAAAGCACATGAAGGTACTATCAAAGGCATTTCTGTGGGCTGCTGAGTTAAACCACTGCCTGCTGTGCTGGTATGTGGTATGGGGAGCGATAATGCAGTCTAAACTAGGTAGTTTTGAATACCGGTAACTTGAATAACTGCTGTATGATGGCTATTTTTGAGTCTGTTGAATCACTTTGCTGTATTTTTATAATTATAAATGATGTGTTAAATTAGAATTTGAAACTTGAAGGATTTCTTTTATTTGTAGTAAGAAAGAGGTCCAGGTAGTTATTCATTATTGGCTATTTCTCTGCCATAAGCCCAAAAATAAGTAGTAACGTGTGTTGCTTGGGATACTACCGGTCATTTGAAGAGATGTGTACTATACTGTATGTACAAAAAAGCCAATAATGGGCTTTTGCAGTGAATAACATCTGGACCTCTTTGAGGCTGTAACAAATACAAGTAAGAAAGCCTAGTCTGAAGTTCTCCATTTTAAAGGCAACAGTGTTTTTCTGGGGTCTGAAATTCTGAAATAAACTGCATGACATGAATGATTTGAGAGCTGGCTGTCCATGACAATGCCTAGGGTGAAAAACCTCGGCGTTGTCCTGAACAGCCAGGGCAGCTCCCATTCGTGAACCTAGATATGTTGGTGCAGTCCTGGGCTTGAAAACGAAATTATTTTTCAGGAACGGTTCAGAACCGGTTCGGGTAGATCTATATTTAAAGTTTTCGTTCTTACAATCGTTCCAGCACCAAAATATCGTTGCGGTTACCGGTTCGGAACGAAAAATAACGTTTGTTCTTATGCGTGACAAACGCATGGCGGCATGGATTTTATGAGGAGGACATCAGAGACTACAGTCAACTGTCCAGTAAGAACACTTACATTTGGGTGGAAGAGATTAAAGCAGGTGATGTTGTACCAAGCTTAGAAGAACATTGATGCGCGCGCACGCACGCACACACACACACACACACACACACGTGTCTTGTTCGTGTCGCGTTGGAAAAACGGTAGAGGATCCGTCTGCTCCTTATTGGGGTCTGTTGCTGCTGCTGCTGCTGGTACGCTGCACTCAGCAACAGCGTGCATGCATGCTTCGACACAGCGGAGCGAAATTGTGATTGATGGGACTCGTTAAGGGACCCGTTCATAAAAAAATGATGGAACCGGGTCGGGACCCGCGATCTCAGCCCCGGGTCTGAAATGGATCCGGGTCCGAGTCTCAACCCTACACATATTACCCTACTAGCCAGAGGAGTTGTGTGTGTTTTTATCATGTCCACCCCAACACCTCAAAGGTACATCAAGGACATAGTGAAATGTTGGAAATGGTGGAGTTCCCCTTTAATGTAAGTCGCTCTGGATTGAGAGCTAAATGCCTAAATTGCATGTTGTTGGACTGTTGGTTTAACCCAGGGGTCAGCAACCTGCGGCTCAAGAGCCGCATGCGGCTCCAGAACACAGCCCTAGTGGCTCAGTGGCTGTAGCATTATTACATACACACTGGGCTCTAGAACACAGCCCTAGTGGCTCAGTGGCTGTAGCATTATTACATACACACTGGGCTCTAGAACACAGCCCTAGTGGCTCCCTGGATGTAGCATTATTACATACACACTGGGCTCTAGAACACAGCCCTAGTGGCTCAGTGGCTGTAGCATTATTACATACACACTGGGCTCTAGAACACAGCCCTAGTGGCTCCCTGGCTGTAGCATTATTACATACACACTGGGCTCTAGAACACAGCCCTAGTGGCTCCCTGGCTGTAGCATTATTACATACACACACTGGGGTGATCCACACCAAAATAATATAAACATTTCAGTCACCCAAAACGCGTTGCGCTGTCTGACAGTTTCCAGTTAAAGTAGCACTTGGCCATGTCAAAAAAGCCCAGCAGTTATCAGAGGTGGAGCTTTCAATCTGAACCACCCATTTTCAAAGGTTTACTCAGTTTACTGTCATTATTATACCTTAGAGATGTTGTGTGGACTAGAAATGGAGTTCTGTAAAACTCCTTTATTTTTTTTAGAAACTCCATTTCTGAAGAAAGGTTGTGTTTCACCATGTTAATGATTTTTGTTAACGATTTGAGGACCTTTTTTCTGAGAGTGTGCAAATGGAACCAAATGGACCCGCCAGGGTCCATTTGGTTCGCATTTGCGCACTCTCAGGAAAAAAAATAATAATAAAAATGCAGCTCCAGACAGATTTAATTTTGGGTCGAACATGGCTCTTAGTTTCAACATCTTGGGTTGCCGACCCCTGGTTTAACCGCTCCGCCTGCTTCCCCTCTCCCAGTGTTGTTTTTGTCGACTAAGACTAAGTCGACTAAGGTTTTTGATATTTAGTCGACTAAGACTAGACTAACAAAAATTAATTTCAAAAGACTAATTGGGACTAAAAGATGTGTGTTTTCAAAAGACTAAGACGAAGACTAAATCATAACCTAAGACTAATGGAAATAGGAAACATTTTTAACTTATTTTTTTTCGTTCTTTTTAAGTATGTGAACATATCTGCAGTATAGATTGCGTACGTTTTCAGGAAAGGGACTTATTACTAATGCAGTAATTTTATACAAAGAAATAAAACGAGACATCTTTCATACTAAAAACTATAAATCTGTATAACATATATAAACCTACAATGCATGTGTATGTAAGACTAAACTACTAAGACTAAGACTGAAAGACTAAGACTAAAAAAAGACTAAGACTAAATAAAGACTAAGACTAAATCAATGTTGATATTTTGTCGACTAGACTAAGACTAAAAAAAAGAATTTCAGAAGACTAAATGGGACTAAAAGACTAAATGTGTGTTACTCAAAAGACGAAGACTAAGTCAAAATATTCTCAAACAAACAACACTCCCCTCTCCTCCTCCCATGCAGGCTGTGAGGACATCATCGTGGAGAGCCTGTCCATGGACTCTCTGGTTCCCATCCTGAAGTGGAGCTCTCAGCCCTACGGATCCAAGTGGGTCCACCGCCAGGCCATGCACTTCCTGTGTGAGGAGTTCAGCCAGGTGGTCACCTCAGATGTTCTGTATGAGCTCAGCAAGGACCACCTGCAGAACGCCATCCAGTCGGACTATCTGCAGGTAAACACCAGGGTTTAGGCTCTGAAATCACTCACACTGTGGACCCAGCTTTGATTAAGAAAAGCTCACTCATACGTAGGCATGTAACGATGCACTAAACTCACGATATCACGATATGAGGTTCACGATACGATTTTTACGATATTTTACGATATTTAATAAAACATATTTTAGATTAGACTTTTTTTCCTCAAAGAAATCCAGTATTTTCTCTCTCTCTCACACACACACGCACGCACACACACACACACACACACACACACACACACACACACACACACACACACACACACACACACACACACACACACACACACACGTGCGCAGAAGACGAGCTAGCATGGCTAAAGCAAGTCTACATAATGTCGCTCCATGTGTCTCTCCTGTACGCGTGGATTTAGTTTGCATTCTACTCTAGAGAGGGAGAATACACAGCAGCGGTCTGCTCCGTGCAGCCCCCCCCACCACCCCCTCCTCTCTCTCCCTCTCTCTCTGTCTCTCACTCTCACTCCGAGACAGGCTGCTTGGCTACTGTCGTACTGTTACAATGTGCTCAATTGGATTTTTCAATGAGAGTGATTTGCGCATCTATCGAGTGTTTCAACCAGACTCACCTGCACCTCGGGTCCTCTCTGTTTAGTGTTCATGCTTTAGCCTGTACATGAATGCTGCCGCTGTCGCACGTGTTCATTGTTTTTGTCCCTCACTGTTCATTGACTGTTGATCAGCGCACGCAGCGCCACTGATCAATAACGGTAGTATAAGGCAAGTGCGCCCTCTAATGTTAGGATCGCGATACAGCTTTCCACAACATCGATTCGTATTGGCCCCATTTCACATCGATATAAATCGATATACGATATATCGTTACATGCCTACTCATACGCTATCAACCTGTTTTTAATTGACCAACCACTAACGTTTAATTGACCAAATACTAAAGTTCCAAGTTTGGAGCTCTGGCTCCTGGACTAAAAAAAACAAAAGAACTGAGCGGCTTCCCAGCCGGGAGAAGAGAGGCCTCTCTTGCTACAACATTCAAACACGGAGACACAGTATTTGCATTGCGTTATCAAGCTAGTGTAATGAGACACAACACAACAATCTACAGTACGGGTCAATTTGGTTTCATTTCACACTCTCAAGAGTTAAATTATATTTAAACATGTGAATTACTTTACGACAATCAACACAATACAACACAACTTTCAACAATCTACACAATGAGAAAATGTAGAAGAATTTGCCAGTTATCTCTCAATTGAGGACAAAAAAACTTGAAATTCCTTGGTTTTAGGTCTGAGACACTTAACTCAACATCAAATAGTGGTCTGTGACTAAAATGCAGAATAAATAGTGGGCCCTGCTATGAAAAAGGTTTGAAAACCACTGCATTAGACCCATTCACTGAGGTCCAGGGTCTCCCTTCCCCAGTAACGTGAGACGCCGTTAGACTGAAGGGAGGTGTCACAACTCTGTCTCTATACGGCTCTGACCTGAACTAACCTAATCATTCCTGTTGTCGTTCAGACACTTCTACTGTTGTACCTCATCACAATATCTAACCTTGTCCTAATAAATGGTTGCTCCCTCTCCTACCCCCCTGTGTCTCTCTGTCTCTGTCTCTCTCTCTCTCTCTCTGTCTTTGTCTCCTGTCTCTCTGTGTGTGTGTCTCTCTCTCTCTCTCTGTCTGTCTGTCTGTCTGTCTGTCTGTCTGTCTGTCTGTCTGTCTGTCTGTCTCTCTCTCTGTCTCTCTCTCTCTCTCTCTCTCTCTCTCCTCCTCTCTCTCTCTCTCTCTCTCTCTCTCTCTCTCTGTTGTTGTCTCTCTCTCTCTCTCTCTCTCTCTCTCTCTGTCTCTCTGTCTCTGTCTCGCTGTCTCTCTGTCTGTCTCTCTCTCTCTCTCTCTCTCTCTGTCTCTCTCTCACAGGCCAGTGAGCAGGACATTCTGAAGTACGTTGTTAAGTGGGGCGAGCAGCAGCTTATTAAGAGGATGGCAGACAGGGGTAAGATAATACACACTATAATACCCTGTGAGCAGAACCCTAATGGCTCTGGGAAAATTACCCACTTAAACAGAGCCTCCAAAATACACTTAACTCTTTGTACTGCAACGTGCGTTTGTGTTCTAAGCATCATAAGAGATTGGGGAGAAAAAAACAAAAAAAAACAGCAATCTACAAGCCATAGCGCGCCACTCGGTGGCTTGTCGGTCTGCTGTTTTTGAAAAACGTGAAAAAGTGGTGCAAATCTTTGAATGCGTTAATTTCAGAAGCAAAACATTTTCAACTCAAGTCTTTGCTTCTAATCTAGAGCAGGATTCCAGATGGGGGTCTGAACCAAATATAGTATAATTCTGGGGTTGAATTTGGCGTGAAATATGCTGATCATCACTGATACAGGAACATAGATTATGATTACTATTATTTTTTTTCCGGAAAAATAGAATCTAGTGTCAGAAACTACTGTAGAATCTAGCGCCAGCTAGAATCTAGCATTGGAACTAGAACCTAACATCAGGAACTGAATGTTGCGCCAAAAAGTAGAATCTAGCTCTGAAACTAGAATGCACGTAGGAAACTAGAATCAGTGTCAAAATTGAAATATCATGTCGAAGCTTAATCAGTGTCAGAAATTGAAATATCATGTCGGAAGCTAAATCTAGTGTCAGAAATTTAAATAGGTCAAAACTCAGGAAACATGGTTAACATGCACCTGTATAAAAGAGTCCAACTTTAACCCTCCTGGAAAATGAAGACGCTACGAGAAGCACCTCGATGGTGTCTGTCTGCATCCTTATGATCTGTGGGCACCATTAGCAACCTTTTTAGTGTGTTTTAGTGTGACCTTTTTTAAAAGGGTCGGATTTTCAAAAGTGCCTTCCAAACACTCTACTTGTCTTCTATAAATGTAAAGATAAAAACACCTTCAATATCTTATTTCTTAAACTCTACACTGCCTCCCCCTGGCCAGCCTGATGGAGGGGACAGGAACTGGTTGGAATAACGTGTTCCTTCCACAACGCTACGTCCAACCAGGGAAACTCCCCCCTGTCAGGTGAAAAGAAGGCAGCTTGGACTCCTCATTCATTGAAGGAAGCATGAGGCCAGTCCGCTGCTTCCTCCCCAGGTTGGCGGAGGATGTGTAGAGCCCAGGATCACATTAGGAATTGACACTGGGTGAAAAAATGGGGTTCCAAAATCGAGGGCGATAAAATATATATATATAGAGAGAGAGAGAGGAAACCAGTGGTCCCTGAGAGGGTTCCAGGTGGTCCCCAGCTAAGTTGGTTAACCAGATGTAACTCTTGAGAGTGTAAAAATGAAACCAAATGGACCCGCAAGGGTCCATTTGGTTTCATTTTCACGTTAAAATATTCAGCACCTGAATTAGCCATTTTGGAATGTATGTTGTGCTTGTTTCCCAAATCCAGCCTGGAATGTGTGGACAAAAGCAAAATAAATCTTTAGATTTGGGGTCTGTGGGGCTAAAATGTCCTCAAATGGTGGTCCGTGGCTCAAATCCTGAATAAATGGTGGTCCCTGGGATGAAAAAGGTTGAAAACCCCTGTTCTAATGCATGGTTTGTTCCACCCAGAGCCCAACCTGCTGAGTGGAACGGCCCACAGCGTCAACAAACGGGGGGTGAAGAGGAGAGACCTGGATGTGGAAGAGCTGAAGGAGATCCTGTCTCCTCTGCTGCCTTTCATCAGGACAGAACACATCCTACCTGCCAACAGCGACGTGCTGTCTGACGCTGTGAGTAGATCTATAAGACCTCTGAGTAGATCTATAAGACCCAACACATCCTACCTGCCAACAGCGACGTGCTGTCTGACGCTGTGAGTAGATCTATAAGACCTCTGAGTAGATCTATAAGACCAAACACATCCTACCTGCCAACAGCGACGTGCTGTCTGACGCTGTGAGTAGATCTATAAGACCGAACACATCCTACCTGCCAACAGCGACGTGCTGTCTGACGCTGTGAGTAGATCTATAAGACCTCTGACGCTGTGAGTATATATACAAGACCTAACACATCCTACCTGCTAACAGCGACGTGCTGTCTGACGCTGTGAGTAGATCTATAAGACCTCTGAGTAGATCTATAAGACCTAACACATCCTACCTGCCAACAGCGACGTGCTGTCTGACGCTGTGAGTAGATCTATAAGACCTAACACATCCTACCTGCCAACAGCGACGTGCTGTCTGACGCTGTGAGTAGATCTATAAGACCAAACACATCCTACCTGCCAACAGCGACGTGCTGTCTGACGCTGTGAGTAGATCTATAAGACCAAACACATCCTACCTGCCAACAGCGACGTGCTGTCTGACGCTGTGAGTAGATCTATAAGACCGAACACATCCTACCTGCCAACAGCGACGTGCTGTCTGACGCTGTGAGTAGATCTATAAGACCTCTGACGCTGTGAGTAGATCTATAAGACCTCTGACGCTGTGAGTAGATCTATAAGACCTCTGAGTAGATCTATAAGCTCTCTGACGCTGTGAGTAGATCTATAAGACCTCTGACGCTGTGAGTAGATCTATAAGATCTGTGAGTAGATCTATAAGCTCTCTGACGCTGTGAGTAGATCTATAAGACCTCTGACACTGTGAGTAGATCTATAAGACCTCTGAGTAGATCTATAAGCTCTCTGAGTAGATCTATAAGCTCTCTGAGTAGATCTATAAGCTCTCTGATGCCATACATCTTGATGACATCATCAAGATGTGTTTCACCATGTTATTATGAGCTTCCTTTTTTCTGAGAGTGTACAAATGGACCCTAGCGGGTCCGTTTGGTTCACATTTGTACACTCTCAGACAAAAAAAAATGAAAATGGGTGGAATTCCCCTTTTAAGAGTCCCACTTCTAAAAGTCCCACTACAACACTGAGTAGAACTGAATATTCTAAAAGTGTTTAACTATTTCACCACATACTTGAAATTGTATGTGTTGATAATAATAATAATAAATATTATGCCACTGCTTCTGCGGTTGTCTGTGGGTTTTCTCCCCCTGCTGAAAGCAAGTTCTGGGTGACCTAGTTGTGAAACTACCAAGTTCCACGTGGTCCTGAATGGTGCATTAGTGCAGCAGGGGTTTTGGAAATGTGTTCCAGGGAACACCAGTGGTCCCTGAGAGGGTTACAGGTGGTCCCCCAGCTAAGTTGGTTAACCAGATGTAACTCTTTGAGAGCGTAAACATGTTTACACTCAAGAGTTAAAACATTCATCATCTGTCTTAGCCCAAGTCTACACAACTAGAGAATGTAGAAGATTAATGGCCATTTTGGTACAAAAACAAAAGAAATCTTTAGTTTTGGGGTCTGTGGGGCTAAAATGTCATCAAATGTGGGTCCTCCATGGCTAAAAATCAGGATTCAATGCATTTTCTTTATTTCCATGACTATTTACATTGTAGATTCTCACTGAAGACATCAAAACTATGAATGAACACTCGGTGGATTGTGTATGTGTAACAAAGAGTTGCGACTGCACTTGGGGACACATTCAGGTTTTTTCAGTTTTCCGGACAGACTGACCTTCATTTCTTAAATTAAAGTAATGATGGCCACTCGTTTGTCTTTACTTAGTTGATTGGTTCCTGCCACATCATGAATTCTAACAGTCGTCCAATAGTGTTAGCTCAGGGGCGCCTGGGCGCGAACTTCCGAAATGCAGGAGATTCGGCGGAAAACTCATTAGTAGAGCGCTTGTTTTACTCTGTCGGCTACTACTAGTAGGGCAGGGCGAAGCATAGTTTTACTGAGGTTATGTTTAGGGTTAGTAACCGCATGAAGCATCGTCTAACCCTATCCAACCCATTTTGTCCAAAAAATAAATTCAAAGTCTATCTGGAGCCGCAAAAGAAATGTAAGCCCATAGTGCTTATGACCTCACCATAAACTCAAGTTCAAAACAAACTCATATGGTCAGAGATAGAGACGATTATGTACTAGAAGCCCTTTTACTGCTATTGAGAAATACCAGATCTACCACACTGCTCACACCAGCCTTCACACCGCCGACACTACTATATGACTTGATTTTGACACTCTCCTGTGCCTCCGGTCATAATAAAGCTCCATCTCTATAAGGGCTGGGCTGTTGTTGCATGGCCAACCAGCGCTACTTTAACCGGTGAACATACCGGTATACCCTAACTGTCTGTCAGACAGCAACTCACATGTCGGATGCTGTCAGTGAGTGAAATGTTTATATTATTTTGGTACATCGCCACAATATGTGATGCTACAGCCAGGGAGCCACGAGTGGTGTGTTCATGAGCTCCAGAGCCGCAGGTTGCTGACCCCTGCCCTAGCCTAACCCTAATCATAACCTCAGTAAACCTATGCCTAAACCTAACCTAACCCTAAACATAACCTCGGTAAAACTTCCTTCGCCCCGCCCTACTAGTAGTAGCCGGCAGATAAAACAAGCGATTCTGCCGAATCTCCTGCATTTCGGAAGTTGGCCGCCTGGGCCCAACGTGGATAATACTCCCCTGTGTACAGTATGTACATTACCGGTACATTATGTCATGTTTACTGAGTGTGTGTGTGTTTCCATTCCAGCTGAAGAGGGGTCTGATCTCCACCCCTCCCTCTGACATGCTGCCCACCCCTGCCCCCCCTGTAGATCCGGCCCTGTTTTACTGAGTGTTCACTGAGTGTGTGTGTGTTTCCATTCCAGCTGAAGAGGGGTCTTATCTCCACCCCTCCCTCTGACATGCTGCCCACCCCTGCCCCCCCTGTAGATCCGGCCCTGTTTTACTGAGTGTTTACTGAGTGTGTGTGTTTCCATTCCAGTTGAAGAGGGGTCTTATCTCCACCCCTCCCTCTGACATGCTGCCCACCGCCGAGGGAGGCAAGGCCAACGCCTGGCTGCGACAGAAGAACGCTGGCATCTACGTGCGTCCGCGACTGTTTCACCCCTACGTGGAGGAGGCCAAGGTATTACTCTGTTCCTTATATATAGAGCCGAGCAGTCCTGCCCCCTTGTGACATCGCCCCTGTTTCAGAAATGTATTCCCAATTCTTTTTTTTTTCTCATATACTTTTCTAAAATGATTCATATAAAGACGATTACACCACAGACGAAGCCAACTCGGGTCGTGACAAATCATGACAACACAGTCTTTTGGGACAATCAAATAATTTCCAAGATGAAAAAACGAAACAAAAAGTGTTGTATCCTGACGTTTTTTTACTTCTTGCTAATTAGATATTGCGTGGTAATGTTGTGGTGGTTGTCATGATTTGTCACGACCCGAGGTGGCTTTGTCCGTGACGTAATCGTCTTAACCGTATTAACCATTAACCATTTTAAACAATTTTTGAAAAGTCTGAGAAACTGAATGAGGATTCCATTTCTGGAACACGGGCGATGTGATGAAAGGGGTGGGACTGCGCAGCTCTAGAGAACCTTTTCACAACCTTTTTTTTTTTTTTTAGTTCATTTTCACAGTTCAGAGGTGCAAAATGGGATTGTTGAGTAATATAGTCTAGTTCTCTTCCTTTGGCATGTCTGCCACATGCCAACCCACCAGCATAAATATTTATGGGTTCATACTTTAACCGAGAAAACACTCATTAGGTGCAGTGGAGCTAGTGACTGGGGCAGATGTAATTTCCTGTAACCGAAAATGGTATGGGGGCGGCTTCATCACCCATGTCACTGCGCACCACGGGCGATAAAGTCGCACCCATACCATTTTTGGTTACAGGACTTTTATTAGTCAAGTAAAGCATCAATAATAACATCAGTTGTTGTTGAAGTTGCAACAGACACACAGCATGCATAAAGCTAAAGGTGTTGAATAATGAAATGCTGTTTAGTGGTGCCACAACTGTATTTATTTCGTAGCAGTAGTAGTGTTTCACATTTTAAATATATGTTTTGCATGCCTTGTGTTTGGTGGGGCAGTCAGGGCTTTTAGAGGGGCATTGCCCCCCCTTGCCCATGCCTAGATCCGCCCCTGGCTTGAGAGCTTTCACAGCCCATTTAGTGCTCTTCTTGAATGCAGAGCGCTCTACAGCAGTCAGACATAGTATACAGGTGCATCTCAATGATTTAGAATGTGAAAAAAGTTCATTTACTCCATAATACAATACAAAAAGTGAAACTTTCATATACAGATGTTTATGGCACACAGCTCATGAAAATCCCTGAATCCTAATGAATTAGAATATTTTACAAGACCACTAAAAAGGGTTAGGTTTAACCAATGTGTTTTAATGTGTTTTAAAACAATGACGACAGTCTGAAAACTAAATTAATGTATGCTGTCAATTGCTGATTTTATTAATTCACGGCCGTTATCAAAGTAAACCTGGGCTAACCCCTCAACAGGTTGATCACCTCCATGCCAGGCCCCATTGATGAAATAATTTGTTCTGAAGTAGCCCAGACCAAGTATTAACTGCATATATTAATGTACTTTTCTGATGGGCAACATTTCTTGTTTGAACACTTTTTTGTGGTCTCATGAAATATTCTAATTCATTGAGATAGGGTTCAGGGGTTTTCTTGAGCTGTATGCCATAAACATCAAGATTAAAACATTTTTTTACTAACTTCACTGCACAATGGATTGAGAATATATGAAAATTTCACTTTTTGTGTTGTATTATGGAAAAAAAAAAAAAAAAAACGTTTACACATTAGTCAGTGGTTTTCAACCAGTGGTCCGGGGACCACCAGTGGTCCTTGAGAGGGTTCCAGGTGGTCCCCAGCTAAGTTGCCTAACCAGATGAACAGTTGGTTAACCAGATGTAACTCTTTGAAAGCGTAAAAATGAAACCAAATGGACCATTGCAAGTCATTGAGATGCACCTGTGTATCTCCTCTCTCTCTCCTCTCTCTCACAGACTGTTCTGGATGAGATGATGGTGGAGCAGACAGATCTGGTGCGTTTGCGTCTGGTGCGCATGTCCAACGTTCCTGACACTCTGTACATGGTGAACAACGCCGTGCCTCAGTGCTGTCACATGATCAACCACACAGCAAATGGCAGGCAGCCAGTCCAGCGCTCCCTCGGTGGTAGCCAATGAGATCCCAGGTAAGAGCAGCCAGTCCAGCGCTCCCTCGGTGGTAGCCAATGAGATCCCAGGTAAGAGCAGTGTTGCCAACTTGCCGCATTTGTCGCTATATTTAGCTTTTTTCCCAGACCCCCCTAGCGCCAAAATTAGTGAAAAACTCCTGGCGGAAAATCTAGTGCTTTTTTTTTGCTGGTGAGTTGGGGCGAAATTGGTTGACAGGCGCCAGAGATAAAACCCTCGTTTTTCACCATTTTTCCTCCTATGATAGAGTCCTCCTTCCTTCCTAGAAAGGACCATTGGTAACCAAATGGACCCTCATAGAGCTGTAACTCTTGAGATCATAAATTTCCACTCTCAAGAGTTAAATTATATTTAAATTTTAAGAGTTAAATTATATTTATTAAATAAAATAAAAAATAAAATTAAATAAATTACCTCATTTTCAAGAATCTACACGTTGGGAAAATGTAGAAGATTTGCTACTTTGACCAACATTTTGCCAGTTATTTCTCCTAAATTAGTCAGAGAGACTAAACTCGACATGATGGTCTGTGGCTAAAATGCAGAACAGTGGGCCCTGGTATGAAAATGGTTGAAAACCCACTGCTCTAGTGCATTTTGGATTTTGGCAACACTGGGTACGAGGATCACATATCCAGTTGCTGCCACCAAGTGACAAAAGCTGCTGCTGTTGGTCTTTCTTATCTGTGTCTGTATCAGTACAGCCAACACCACAACACGCTGCGTCATCTTCACCATGACAGCCTGCCAATAACGGATCATCATGGCAGTTCATGGTGTCAGATTGATCCCACGCTGGTATACTTTACAACCAGATACGGACATAATCCTAATTGTTTAACTAGATACAGGCTTTAGTTTATTAAGACGATGCTATTGGTCCCACTGTCACAACCCTGATAAAAATACTGTAAATAAATAAAAAAAAACACTCCAACCGCTCGTTGGTGTTTTAAACTATTTACACTCTGGGGCGCCCCGAGGAAAATGTCTCTGTAGTGCAAAATAGACGTTCAGTGAGTTGCCATTTCTAAAAGATTAATCAAAAACATAAGCTTGTACTCACAAACACATGTGTGGTAGATAGGCACTAGGACTACATGCTCAGCATAGCGGCTTGCCAACTAAAAGTGAATGCCCTAAAGCAGGGGTGTCAAACCCAAATACAGAGTGGGCCAAAATAGAAAAATTGGTACAAGTCGAGGGCCGGAGATACCGTCTGTGTTTCAACACCGGTTTACGATGACGTCCCTGCCAAACAGCAAAAAAGTAATTTCCCTTCAAAAATGAATGTCTCTTAATGGCAAGATAATTGTAAAGATGAAACTGCCTGCATTAAAACTGTTTTAAGTTTTAATGAAAAATAGCAGGTGTTCACGTCTCATAGCGCTATGAGACGTGAACACCTGCTATTTTTTCGGGATTTTTTTTATTCTATTCTTTTCTTCTTCTATTTTTTTCTTCTATTTTTTCTTCTATGGTCCTCACCAAGTGCTGCTTTCTTCATCATCATAGTTAATTGAGAAGTTGAGGAAGTAAAACAATTAGTTGCACTCATTTCTTATCATGATGTATACCAGAGGTCCAGTTCTAATACCAATTCGATATCATTCCGCGGGCCGAAGATAATTCATTCACGGGCCTGATTTGGCCCCCGGTCCTTGAGTTTGACATACAGTATGTGCCCTACATTAAACGGTGTCTCCCCTCCCTTCTCCCTCCAGTGCCGCGTCTCTCCATGGTGAAGGATATGATCCGTAGACTCCAGGAGCTTCGACACACACGGAGCAGGTCCAGAGATCCTACGCTCTGAACTGTGGAGAGGGAGCAACCGTCAGCCTGGAGCTGCAGCTTAGAGTCCTCAGGGAGTTTGGTCTGTCCGACGGAGCCACCGAGCTGCTGCAGGTAGGACAGGCTGCAGCAGGGGGGGGGGGAGCCACCGAGCTGCTGCAGGTAGGACAGGCTGCAGCAGGCTGCGGGGGGGGGGACGAACCACCGAGGCAGGGGTAGCAGGAGGAGGGCAGCAGGAGGCAGGGGAGAGGGGAGGCAGGGTGTGACTGCTGCAGGTGGGAGAGGCTGCAGCAGGGGGAGAGGCTGCAGCAGGAGGAGAGGGGAGGCAGGGGGAGAGGGGAGGCAGGGATGGAGCTGCTGCAGGTGGAGAGAGGCTGCAGCAGGGGGAGAGGCTGCAGCAGGAGGAGAGGGGCAGGGGGAGAGGGGAGGCAGGGATGGAGCTGCTGCAGGTGGGAGAGGCTGCAGCAGGATGTCCCCAGGGGAGGCAGGGGCCGATCTAGGCATGGGCATGGGGAGGGGGGGGGCAATCTGCCCCACCAAACCTGATGGCATGCAAAACAACCAAAATATTTCCGTGCTTATATTTAAAAGTATTTGAAACACTACTGAACAACAAACACAGACCTCCAACATTTCCCAGGGAGAATCTAGACCAGAGGTGACCACACTTTTTTTGACTTGAGAGCTACCGTATTTTCCGGACTATAAGGCACACCTAAAAGCCTTTAATTTTCTCAAAAATCCACCCTGCGCCTTATAATCCAGTGCGCCTTATATATGGATTGTTCGACTGCAGTAGCTTCTATTCTATGTTAACTGTAGTAGCTTCTATTCTCTGCGCCTTATAATCCAGTGCGCCTTATATATGAAAACAGGTCTAAAAGGTGCGTCTTATAACCCGGTGCGCCTATAGTGCGGAAAATATAGTACTTTCAAAATGACCGGCTCAACAAGATCTACACAAAAAAAAAAAAAAAAAAAAAACAATTTCAAGGCCCTCAAGAAAGTTTGACTTTGAAATAGTGGTGATGGTGTTACTTGCTATAATGTTTAAGAATAATGCACTTATAATGAAAAATGGAGGGGGGAGAATTGGAAGGTTTTTCTTGTATATGCTACTACTAACGTTTGAAAACAGTATTTGGGGTTTGACTTGACAGTTTGTGATGTTGAATTTAGACTTTCATGTTTTTGTCCATGATTGGGAGACATAACTGGCAAAAAGTTGGTCAAAATAACACCACCTGTTGAAAACCCCTGATGGAGTCAACCCGTCTCTGTCTGTCTCTTTCTCCTTCCTCCTCCAGAACCCGTACAAGTTCTTCCCAGAGGAGCGTTTTGGAGATGAGAGTCCCATCCTGGCGTTGCGGCAGGTTGCAGGCCGCTGCCGGGTGAACAGCAGCCCTGCCATGGACAGCATGTTCACCGAGCTGGAGGGGGGAGGGGGAGGGTACCACCACCCTCCTCTACCTCCCCCTCCTCCCCCCTACCACCCCCCCACCGGGGGGGGCCACGCCCACCTGAAGGGGGCGTGGCGTCCCCGCGTGCCCATGGCCACGCCCACGCGCTCCTTCTCCTACCCCTGCAACCGCAGCATGGTGCAGCAGCAGCAGCAACGCCACGCGCAGCAGGCCGCAAAGCACCAGGACTACTCCTCCTCTGTGCCCCGGGGCCCCCAGCCCCCCCTGCCCCCCGACTGCACCAACCAGGCCCTGGGACGGGCCCTGATGGCCGAGCAGCAGGCGGTGAGTGTGTGTGTACATGGGTGCATGGGCGGATGTAACATTTCCCATTGGGGGGGGGGGGGGGCAGAAGCAGAAAATGGTATGGGGCGACTTCATCGCCCGTGGCGCGAAGCGACACGGGCGATGAAGCCGCCCCCATACCATTTTCTTGTGTTGTGTTTCAAATACTTTTAATATAAGCACTGAAATATCTTGGGTTTCTTTGTGGGGCAGACTGGGCATTTAGCAGGGCATTGTCCCCCCCCCATGCCTATGCCTAGATCCGCCCCCACAGGGGTGTTTTTGCTGTTAGGCAGACTAGGAAGTTGCATTGGGGCCCATGAGAGGGGGAGGGGTGGTGGTGAGGGGGGGGGGTCACCAGGGCGACCACCAGACATGCTTTAAAAGGATCCCAGGCTAACAAGCCTCATATGGATAAATACATTATACTTGTCCTCTATAACTAGAATTTAAAACACAAACAATATGTTTTGTTTTTAAATCTTTAGTTTAAACATAGTTCCTAATTTTATCCATTGAGGGGCGCCATTTTACTGTGCCTATCATAGGTATGACATAGAGTTCTCAACGGGCCTGAAAATTAAGGCCCCCCTAACTGGTCAGGCCCAAAGCCCGGCCCGGCCCGGCCCGACCAATTAGCATAGTTTTTAGGTCTGACCCGGCCCTATACTGTAATGTCGGGTCGGGTTTGGGTAGAATTTAAGCAATTTACACTAGTAAAAGTGAAAATCCCAATCAGCACCATCTTCATGAGAGCTAAATACACAGACAGACAGAACAGAATTATTATTTTTATCATAATAAAATAATTCAATATATATTGCTTTTTTCACAGAGCCCTATAGGCCCGACCCGGCCCTACTGATCTGCATACATTTTAGGCCCGAGCCCGACCCTAAAATGTCGGGTCGGGCCGGGCCTGGTCGGGTTCAGGCAGAGTTTGAGAACTCTACTGTAGTATGACATCACAGGAGATTGTAAGGGTCCATTTGGTAAGGGCAGGGGTCAGCAACCTGCGGCTCAGGAGCCGCATGCGGCTCCAGACCACAGCCCTAGTGGCTCAGTGGCTGTAGCATTATTACATACACACACTGGGGCGATCCGCACCAAAATAATATAAACATTTCAGTCACCCAAAACGCGTTGCGCTGTCTGACAGTTGCCAGTTAAAGTAGCACTTGGCCATGTCAAAAAAGCCCAGCAGTTATCAGGTGGAGCTTTCAATCTGAACCACCCATTTTCAGGTTTACTCAGTTTACTATGCCATTAATGTACCTTAGAGATGTTCTATGGACTAGAAATGGAGTTCTGTAAAACTCCTTTATTTTTATTTTTTTTAGAAACTCCATTTCTGAAGAAAGGTTGTGTTTCACCATGTTAATGATTTTTTTTTTTTTTGAGGACCTTTTTTTCTGAGAGTGTGCAAATGGAACCAAATGGACCCGCCAGGGTCCATTTGGTTCACATTTGCACACTCTCAGGAAAAAAATAATAAAATGCGGCTCCAGACAGATTTTCAACTTAATTTTGGGTCGAAAATGGCTCTTTCAACATCTTGGGTTGCCGACCAATGGGTAAGGGGAAAATCTTACCTGGGGCTCCAAATTTCTTAGAAACACCACTCCCTCTGTGTGTGCGCTAGCTGTGCACTGTCCCTGTATTGTTTTTCCTGTTTACACGAGTGCAGCTGCAGACATTTGTGCTGCATCATCATGTGCAGACAAATTGTTGAGACATTAAGTCACCCCTGACTCAGATATAGTGTCTACCCATGTTACTGTAAATTCTGCTTAGATTGTAAACTGTAATCTGTATGATGTATTGCAATGTTTTACTTAATGTAATTTGCTCTGGATTAAGAGCTAAATGTCTAAATTGTAAATTGACTGGATCCTAGTTTCTGACTCTAGATCCTAATTCACCGATTCTAGATTATAATTCACCAACTATAGATTCTAGTTTCCGACTCTAGATTCTAATTTTTCGGCACTAGATTGTAGTTTCTGGCTCTAGATCCTAATTCACCGACTCTAGATTCTAGTTCTCGACTCTACAGTAGATTGTAGTTCCTGCCTCTATATTCTAGTTGTTGACTCTAGATTGTAGTTTCTGACACTGGCTGCGGACCCCCATCTGAAAACATGTTGTTCTATGGATTCCCCCAGAAGCAAAAATGTTTACTACCATGAAAGAATATATTCAGATGTGCGCATAATTTTCCACGTTTTTTTTTTTTTTTTTCCATTAATTGAGTCTAAATTGAGTCATGAATTGTCTCTCTGTGTCTCCTGGCCCTCCAGATGAGCATGGAGCCGGTGATGAGGGAGTTCATGCCGGACATCGCGCTGGGCGTCTCCGTCATGACGCTGAGGGATCAGCACATGGCAGAGATGGACCACCGGGAAGGAGGAGGTGGTCCCCACAGCCCCATGGGGGGGCCCGGGGCCCCCCACCACGGCCTGGCCCACGGCGGGGGCCGGCTGGGCCACGCCCACACCCTGGGCCCCGGACACGGCCACTCCTGCAAGCGCCACGCCCCGGAGCCCAAGCTGGAGGCGCAGGCCGAGTTCCCCGACCTGTACGACTTCTCCTGCCGCCCCGCCACCCCCCACCTCCTCCTCCTCACACCACCCCCCCATGCCGTCCTTCGCAGGGCCGGACCTGTACAGCCACAGCTGCAGCAGCAACACCAACAGCAAGGGCCCCGGGGGCTCCTCCTCCTTCTCCCAGTCCTCCTACCTGTCGGACCCTCCCCAGCAGCCTCACGGTGCGCTCCAGGGACGTGCCCTCGGACCGCCCTCGGATCCTTTACGGCTTGGTGCCCTCGACCGCCCTCCTCGGATCCCTTACGGCTGGACGTGCTGGGCCTGCCCAATCAGAGGCAGGACGGCGGTGGGTGTGTGGAGGAGGAGAGGGCTCTGCCAGCCCCTCCTCCTCCTCCTCCTCCCAGCCCAGGATGGGGGGGCACATCCTGAGGGCGTGGGGGCGTCATCGGGGGCGCTCCTCCTCCTCAAACGAGACAGACCTGACGCACGGCCTGGGACACCTGCGCTCCCCCAGCAGCGGGGGCAACATGGACGGCTACGAGAGAGGAGGCACTCAGGAGGCCCCAGCAGGGAGGACATGCCCGAGGACATGGTGATCGTAGTAGCTGGGGGGGAGTCGGGGGGAGGCTCCTCCCTCCACCAGCCCCACGGCGGGGTTGGGGTGGGGAGGAGCCAGGGACCGCCAGGGACCGCCGCTCACCCAACAAACCCGACTACCCTTACAAGAAATCTGCACTTTAACCCCTGTGGAGGCGGAGCCTGGAGCGGAGGTTGAGGCATGAAAAGGGAAACAAAATGAGGATAGGAACTTCTGTTGCCTAAACCTGATTCCACCAGATGGGCAGTACCCCCATCTGGGAACTCACAGGCAGAACCACTAGTGCTTCTGACCAATCAGCAGTTGTTGCCAACTTGGCGCATTTGTCCGCTATATTTAGCTTTTTCCAGACCCCCACTAGCTCCAAAATTAGTGTAAAAACCCCTGGCAGAAAATCTGGTGCTTTTTTGGCTGGTGAGTTGGGGCGAAATTGGTTGACAGGTGCCAGAGATAAAACCCTTGTTTCTCACCATTTTGCTCCTATGATAAAGTTAAAGTTAAAAAAAAAAAAAAGTTAAATTATACATCTGAATTACCTAATTTTCAAGAATATACACATTCAGAAAATGTAGAAAATTGCTATTTAGACAACATTTTAACGGTTATTTCTCCTAAATTACAACTAACTCAACATCAGAAGGTATGAATTGTTGTCAACGTGGCTATGTTTTTGCTTTTTTTTTTCCTGAAAAAAACATAACGGCTCTTTATATTCACGTGTCTCTAACGTTTACAACAAACCAATCCGTTTGAAAATCGGTTGAAAAATAAGCGAGATATCGTCATTTAAAAAGTATATGCTCATAGACACAATGTTATGCTCTCCTCTCACAAGATGGCCGCCACGTAACGACGTCACTCCCGATTGGCCAGCAGCGGGGGGCGGAGCCATCTAGCTTTCTGATATATCTATGGTTGGCAACACTGCTAAAGGCGGGTTCAAGGCAAGACTGCTGCTGATTGGTCAGAACCGCTAGTGGTTCTGGACGGTTCATCCTCTCCTGCCTGTGGGTTCCCAGACTCTCTACTGCCCCTGTCTGGTGAGGCAGTTACTGCTCTGTAAGTGGACGATGGCTAAGCACTAATTTGTGTG
>CM076980.1:3115208-3165208 GCA_039105355.1 Benthosema pterotum
AAGCAAAAAGTCTTGTATCATGCCGTTTTCTACTTCTTCCTAATTATATATTATATGACGATATTGTGTTTGTTGTCATGATTTGTCGCAACCGAGTTGGCTTTGGCCGCGGCGCAATCGTGTTTTTATTAACATTTTCGAAAAGTCTACGAGGAAAATGAATGAGGAATCCACTAGTGGAACAGGGCTGGTGACGTCACTGTGCATCTCACAGAAAACAATCACAGAAAACATGAACATACTGTGCATATAAATTCACCATGTTAGGCGCTGATCCAAAAATGAAGCTATTATTTGAGAGATGTGAGATCAGAGTAACAATAGAATAGAATCCCACATCCATGTCCAGTGTGAGCGTCAGCTTTTAGCTCACTGAGAGACACATACCAAATTCTGGGCTTTGGGTAAAAATGGGTTGCTTAGCAACCAGCAGATAATGATTGTTACCAACTACGGTTAACCATTTAAACCCTCTATACTTCTAAAAACGGGTTGCTTGCGAGGGCAGTTGGTACGCTCTTTTTTACACACTCAAAACACAAACATCTATTTGCCAAAAACAGTCGATCTACAAGCTCTGTTATGTTTTGGTGAATGATGCCCCTAGAACAGTGGTTTTCAAACTTTTTGATAGCAGGGCCCACTATTTATTCAGAATTTGAGCCAGATATTTTAGCCCCACAGACCCAAAAACTAAAGATTTCTGATTTGCTAAAGATTTCAAAGATTTGCTGGATTTGTGAAACAAAACAGTCCAACATACAGATCAAAATGACCATTAATCTTCTACATTCTTTAGTTGTGTAAACTTGGGATAATTCACATGATGAATATTTTAACTCTTGGGTCCATTTGGTTTCATTTTATCACTCTCAAAGAGTTGCATCTGGTTAAGCAACTTTCCATTATTTAGCCTGGGGACCACCTGGAATCCTCTCAGGGACCACTGGTGGTCCCCGGACCACTTGTTGAAAACCTCTGCTCTATACTTCTAAAACACGCTAAACGTCTTATCTCAAATCCCTTATCCCTTTTTTATTATTTTGATAAACGTTTTGGAATCATTCAACATGCCAATCTATTGACACGTTATGAGCTTGTAGACTGGCCATTTAAACAATTTAAAAAAGATTTTTAAACTAGTTTAAAAAGGCGAAGAAGTTAAGGGATAAGGGGTTTAGCGGTGATGGAAATCTAGTCCACGGTCTCCAAGAACTACCGATGTAATACACACTACACAGACCACCACCCGAGATGTTAGGCCTCATTTTTATACACCAAGGCTACTTGCCAACAAGAAACGACCTTCAAACGGTCGCAATCTGAATCAGTTTGGAGATTTGTAAGAGACACCATCATGCAAATTGCAACAGAGTGTAAAATAAATATATGCACATCACTGATCTGTACGAACGTACCCTTTTTAAGTTCACAACGTCTACAAATACACGTCCACTTGCAGCTTTCGATTGTACAAACAAAAAAGCCTTGACGGCAACTTTTGCAGTTTCACGACGAAAGCATATCGCCGTACTGTAGCGTCAGGAGATAGATGGGGGTATTATGTAAAAGAAAAGAGAAAAAAAAGAACTATTTCAAGTGCAAAGCTTCTGCACGCATTCTTTTTGTGAGGCCTGTCAAGAAAGAAAGAGAAAGAAAGAGAGGAGAGAGAGAATTGGACATGTTTAAACCTGCTGGCCGATAGGGAGCTGTTGTCATGAGGATCACACCGTTTCTACATTAAGAGAGACCCAAGTGAAACTTGTTAGAACACAAACTTTAACCACTCAAGACCTCCAGTGTGTAGAGCCACATGCAAAGTGTCTGTGAGAGTAATGATTCTTGCTGGGCACAGAAAGTTGCTGCCAAATGTTGTATCTGTAATAAAGAGCCTGTGCTGTGCTGCTGCCACACCAACAGAACAACCAAAACAAATCAGCACCAAATACCAAAACAAAAGAAGCAGAAAAACCTGCTTCAGGGCAGAGGCAGCACATCTCTTCTTCTTATCGCTGTGTGGGACCAAACCCCACCAAAACAGCCCGGCGCTCCGCTCTGCTGCGGCCCGGCCCAGTTGTTATGAGGTCACAGCCCCATGGTAACAGCAGAGCAGCCATTCAGCGCCTCACAACAATGTGGATATTTAATACTTGCAGCTGGGCCGTTTCATGGGCTGTGAGTGTGAATGGGACCTTTGGTTTCAATCCTCTCTCCGCGCTGATATATGGGGACTGTCTGCTGTGCCGTATTGGAGCACAGGTCAACGCTATCAGAGTAATGGGAAAAGACGAAGACCAAGACTAAACAGACAAGCAGCCCAGGGCCAGACAGAGCTTTGTTTGGGCTCCTCTCTCTCTCTCACAACAAGGACACAGAGATCTGCGTCGGCGGCCCCCGTGTGTCGGTGTGATTATGGCCATATTTGTCTGCTTAATCACACTTTATGCTACTGTAACGCCTCAAATTTCGCTTCGGAGATAATAAAGAATATCTTGTCTCAGGCTAAAGAATGTACTGTAGGGCTCTGTGATTTTAAATGAAAAGAACTGACAGTTAGTAATGGCATGACGTATATCATGGTATGAATGGACTAGTATGAAGCACTGGTTAACGCTCTCAGTGCCAGCCCTTTTTCATATTTTTGGAGGTCGCCAGTGCCAGCGATTTTCATCTAAAAGTCATATTTCATATTTCGGTCCATGTTTCCCGACGGACAAGTTAGTGGACGGACACACACTTTTGGTTCCGGGTTAGTCCGTCCTTGTTATGGTCTAGCAATGGTCGCCGCGGTCGCTGCTAGCTGCTGTTAGCTTGGGGATCGTATTAACGTCACGTACAGTAGCGTTAACGTCAGCGGCATCAGTTGTTACTGTAAATCATAATGATAACGGGTGACGTAGATTCATTTCAACGGCACGAAAAACTGTTAAGAATCATTAATTGTGATGTACTGGCAGTATACAATAAAATTAGCAATATACAGTACATGAAAGTATTAATTTGACTTTACAGTTCTGTACCTCATAAACGGTAATTAAGAAAGGTACACAACTTGTCATGATCACCCTGAAGTGAAGCTACTTAACATTTTGAAAGCAGTACATTCCCCAATAAGATTAAGATAATAAAAGAAAATGTGTCATTATAACAAGTAACACACCAGTTTCATTCTAGTTGGAGAGCTGTGATGCATGTCTAGTAATCCCTCCACCCTTATTTTCTGATCTCTCTACTGTCCTGACTCCTGTCTAAATAAAATAATACTACTACTAATTACTACTACTACAAGCTGCAGTCGGTGAAGCATTTGAGCGCAAACAACTGAATTACGCGGATATAGCAGCCGAGGCAGAACAAGGTTCTTCTGGTTGAGGTTGGGTGTAGAGGATTTGTTGCTACGTCCACAACCGAACTCCTCAAAGGGAAGGGAGTTGGAGGACAGGCGTTACGCAAAGCCGTCAAGTCGCTGTCGGAAGCTGCCGAGGTTTGGATCAAGAAAAAGGACCCCAGCTAGAACGCAAAATGAAAAGGGAGGGGGTAAAAGCAGAGAGGGGCACACCTGCGATGCCAGGTGTCTCCGTTGAGCCCTCTGGAGGTGTTGTGGGCAGTGAAACCACAGCCTTCTAGTGGGAGAGTTAGGATATTGGTGTACCCGGAAGCAGAGCCCGGAAGCAGAGCGGAGCAGCCAGGTCACGTGACTATACAGAGCCTCTTTGAGTCCTATCTGAGCATAACGCTCATAATAAGTCTATGATAACGCTCACTACTCCTACAGTCTCGCGAGACGTATACCGCATCGCAAGACATTGCTGGTCCCTATTAAATCCCATTCATTTCATTGACTTCCGGCTTCAGAGTGGACTCACAGGGCTCCTCCATGCTCCTCCAGTAACGGCTGCAACCTGGAGCATAGGAGTGAACTACTAGAAGGCTAGAAGGCTCTGAGCGAAAGGCTCTGAGCGAAACACCGCTGAAGGAGGGTGCTCACCTGAAGACATCAGTGAAGCTTTTAGCCTTTTTAGGCTAGGATTTCAATATCTAGTCCTACAAGCTCAACTAGGGGACACCAGGCAAGTGAGAACCGGTTATGACCTGTGTTCATAGCCACACGCCCCCCCCCCCCCCCCCCCCCCCCACACACACACACACCCACACACACACACTCAATGCCAGGTTCTGATCATCCAAGGGATTGTGATATCTAGTCCTACAAGCTCAACTACTAAAAACAACAACTACTACAGTACTACTTGACCTAACCCTTGTAAACACATGGACAGAAAATGGTCTTAGTCATACAGTCGACTCTCAAATGTCAACACTCAAAAACAGTAGAAGTCTGCAAGAGTAAACAAATGGAAGATATATCCTAATATCCAGGAAGCCTCAGAGTCTGCTTATGAATACAATAAACATAAAACCTGGCATGGCCCAGAGTCCACTGCTCACTGCCTGAGACTAGCAGTGATCAGGGGTTGACACTAAGGTCTCCGAGGCACTTGCCCATCGGGCAAGTGCAAGTCAGGTTCTACTTGCCCTCAGGTCATGGTCACTTGCCCCCCAGGTTCCAGGTGGCCCCCAGTTAAGTTGGTTAACCAGATGTAACTCTTGAGAACGTAAAAATGAAACCAAATGGACCCTTGCGGGTCTATTTGGTTTCATTTTGACACTCTCAAGAGTTAGAATTCATCATCATAATTAGCCCAGGTCTACACTGTAGAAGATTAATGGTCATTTTGATGTGTTGATTTGCCTGTTTTGTTTCCCAAATCCAGCCTGGAATTGTGGATATCAAAGCAGGGAAAGACACAGAGGCAGAGTGCAATGACTGCCTTCAAGACAAATTCATATTGTGTTGTGTTATAGTGTGTTGTGTTATAGTGTACTATGTTGCACACTTGCCCGATCGGGCAACCAGGTAGCAGTCTTCACTTGCCCCACCATTTTTTTACTTGCCCGGGCAAGCGGGCAAGTGTTAGTGTCAAGCCCTGTCTCCCTGTCTGTGCCCAGGTCTACAGGAACATGCAGATCATCGCATGCAAAAGAACTCAGAACGAGTAATATCTTTACTTATGACCTCTTGGAAAAAAATAATATATATATATATATTACATTACTTATTATTTGAATCAAAGAATAATATATAACATATTACTTTCCAAAGTCCCCCCTATCACACCCACACAGGAATAGAGATGTACAACACAATCTGTTTGGTGACAACTTGCGACAACTGCAATGACTTGTAGTGTAGGTCATGTGTGCAGAATGCTGCGGTGGATTAGGATCTACACAGTACGGCACATCTCTGTTGTTATCTGTCGATACCTTGTAAATCTGGGAGTGAGAGGTTTGTGTCTAATAGACATGATGATGCATTTATTGTTACTTATTTCTTTTTTTTTTGCTTTATTTAGCAGCCAGAGAATGGGGATAATAGGCAAACAGAGCCTGCTCTGTCTCTATGCGAACATACAAGCTCAATTGGTTCAACAGTACTACGCATGAGGGCCATTCTTGTCACTAGACTGTAAAAAGTCAAATTGTTTTTCTCGCCTGAGGTTTAACAAGGGGCGCTGACACTAATCCATGATAGCAGCTGCGGAGAGCTCCAAGTTTACAGTATAATAGCAATGTCTCAACACAAAGTGTTCGCAGAGAGAGATACCTCTGTACAGGGACCTGTCTCTCTCTCCCAGAGCAGACAGACAGACAGACAACAGGCCTTCTAAAGCAAAGCATGCCCATATACAGTATGGGGAGACACGTATAGTAAAGATGACGTTACTGTTTAGTTCCATTTTTTGTGTTCCTCCTCTTAAACACTCTGACTCTGTTAGCATAGCAGGCCTATATGATATGAGGAAATATGTTTGAAAAGGAGAACTAAAGTAGGAGGGGGAAAAAAGAGAAACACAAGTGAAAGATGGATTCACGAGCGAGAGATTATGGACACGGTTTTGCTACAAAGCATGCTCTGTCAGAGCATGTTTTTCTCGCAGAAAACGTTAACGTTCTGTTAAAATCTATGTAATCTATCTATGTAATGATAATAATTAGAGCCCGACTGATATGGAATTTTGGGAACGATACAATAACCGATACGATACAGCAGGGCTTCACAATTACTCGAAATCAAATGGAAATCAAAGTTTCAGAGTTTGGACAATGTAAAAAAAAAAAGAAAATCGAAAATCGACATTTCCCATTTACTGGTACATTTACGGTAGAACTGGCTCACAGCCCATCATACACTAATCACTTAAATAAAAAACACTGTAGCAGGTATAACTGTGCACTGTGCACTTTTTAAAATTCTAATCGGTGACAATTTCACCGATACGATAGGACCACTGCTAGAAGGGGAACGCACCGATACGATATAGCGATTCTATCGGTCGGGAATCTAATAATAATAGTGTAATTAAAAGGGAAAACAGCAAATCTTAATCCCCTTCAATCCTCTCTGGTATATTCCATTCAGCGTCAGAGAGCAGAACTGATCTGGATGGTGGTGTGAGATTAAAAATCCTGTGTGGATTAGATTACAATGTGGTAATCTGCACTGCCGGCTCAATCAGGTCGTGTGAGTAAACAGCTTGTCTGGAAAGGCCACTGTCCTTCACTAAACCCTAATTACCCACAGTATACTTGAAAATCTGCTATTAAAGCCATAACAGCTATGAACAAAACCCAAACCATAAGGTAGTTGAAGGTTAATCTTGGAAATGTTTATATTTATTTTGTATACACTTTTTATTGCTGCGTTATAAGCCGATCCATTTGGCACTAACACAGTGGCTTTCAACCAGTGGTCCGGGGACCACCAGTGGTCCTTGAGAGGGTTCCAGGTGGTCCCCAGGCTAAATGATGAGAGGTTGGTTAACCAGATGTAACTCTTTGAGAGCGTAAACATGAAACCAAATGGACCTGCAAGGGTCCATTTGGTTTCATGTTTACGCTCTCAAAGAGTTAAAATATTCATCATGTGAATTAGCCCCAAATCTACACAGCTAAAAAGTCCAGCCTGGAATTGTGGCCAAAAGATAAATAAATCTTTAATCTTGGGATCTATGGGGCTAAAGTGTCCTCAAATGGTGGTCCGTGGCTCAAATGCTGAATAAATAGTGGTCCCTGGAATGAAAAGGGTTGAAAACCACTGCACTAACACAATAGGGAAGATGTTTTGCAAGAACCTGAGAGGGTTGTGTTATCTCGCTCTGTGATCTCCTCTCAGTCTCTGATGCACTGACTTTTGTCAACTGGTCATGCAGGGGTTGACACTAAGGTCTCCCTTGCACTTGCCCGATGGGCAAGTGCCTCAGGTTCTACTTGCCCTCAGCTCATGGTCACTTGCCCCCCAGGTTCCAGGTGGTCCCCAGTTAGGTTGGTTAACCAGATGTAACTCTTGAGAACGTAAAAATGAAACCAAATGGACCCTTGCGGGTCCATTTGGTTTCATTTTTACGCTCTCAAGAGTTAAAATTCATCATCTTAATTAGCCCAGGTCTACACAACTAGAGAATGTAGAAGATTAATGGTCATTTTGACCTGTATGTTAATTTGCCTGTTTTGTTTCCCAAATCCAGCCTGGAATAGTGGATATCTAGAAAGCATTGAAAGACACAGAGGCAGAGTGCAATGACTGCCTTCAAGACAAATTTATCTTGTGTTATAGTGCACTAAGTTGCGCACTTGCCCGATCGGGCAACCAGGTAGCAGTCTTCACTTGCCACACCATTTTTTTTTACTTGCCCCAGGCAAGCGGGCAAGTGTTAGTGTCAAGTCCTGTCATGTATAGTTCACTTCACTCACACTCACTCTGCCCAGGAAACTCATGGCCAACTTTACCACACACACACACACGCACAAACACACACACACACACACACACACACACCTTACATAACACTTCACACGGCTTGAGACACATAGTTGTAGAACCACAACAACAAGACAGGCTAACAATCACACTAACTAACTACACTCACTGCTATCTATCTATCTCCCCATCTGTGCTGTGAAGAACTCACAAACATAGAACAATGTCAACACTGAATTTCACAACTTTTCATTAGTTCTGTAATGCTTTTGGATTTTTCCACATAGAGTACAGAGAAAAAGAAAACTCTTCCAAATCATCTTCCAACATTTAAAGGTAATAATAGAGGCACCTTTTTAGCAAAAAAAAAAAATCTATCTATCTATCTATCTATCTATCGGTATCTATCTATCTATCTATCTATCTACGGTATCTATCTATCTATCTTGTGCTCAAAAAAACGACCTGCGATAAAGAGAGCGTGTAACGCCGGTCGTTTATCGTGCGGCGTCCAGTGATTTGTGTTGCGTGCGTGCTCGTTTCATATGAGCTCAATCCAGTGAGCTTTTTAAAACGCCTGGCGTTAATCGACGGGCGATTTTCGTTATGTCGACACTGCAGGGAGAATCGAGAATCGCCGCGTTTATGCGGACGTTTATCGTTGCCGTCTGGAAAGCCATTAATGGAAACACCACCAAAGGCTTGTTCATGCACAGTGCATTACAAACTGTTGATGCTGCTGATTCAATCCACATCACCATAACCAGACGGCTAGCTCAACCATCTGGACACCTAGGCAGCCCTGACGGCATGCCGCGGGTTCGACCCCCGAACCCGCGCATCATTTACAACTTTACAGCGCATCATTCCCCAACTCTCTCCCCCTTTCCTGTCTGACTTCTGGTCCATATCAATAAAGGCATAAAAAAAGGCCAAAAACAAATCTTTAGGGGGAAAGAAAAATGATTTAATCAAATCAAAACTGTAACTGTACTAAAGATGATTTGGGGGCTTGGAAATATTTACAATGCCATAAATTAGTGTCCCATTCATGGTAAGGCTCCAGATCATATCTCTCGGGGAAACCATAAAATGAGAACAGTCGTTTTGAGGATTCTTTGGCATACATTTCTTGACATATGCCCTTTAAACAGGGTTCTACTGGGTCAAAACTGTAAAACTGACACTAACATTCCAAACTCCTCTGTAACAGAAGGACGAAGACATTTGATTTTTCTGCATTCAAAATCCCACCATGACACACATGAGGACAACTCTCATCTTTGGCACCATGTATACACCAGGAGAGACTGATTAACTTATGGTGGATGATTATAACTGATGTGTAATATATTCTCCAAGGATTATTAAATTGAACACAGGGCCTTTGTTCCCTTGACGCATAAACATGGAAGTACAGAATAAAGCCGTTTTTACCCAGACAAGGAAATGGTATACAGGGGTTGACACTAAGGTCTCGGAGGCACTTGCCCATCGGGCAAGTGCAAGTCAGGTTCTACTTGCCCTCAGCTCATGGTCACTTGCCCCACAAAAATATATTGTAAATTTTGCAGATGTAACTCTTGAGAACGTAAAAATGAAACCAAATGGACCCTTGCGGGTCCATTTGGTTTCATTTTTACACTCTCAAGAGTTAAAATTCATCATCTTAATTAGCCCAGGTCTACACAACTAGAGAATGTAGAAGATTAGGTCATTTTGATGTGTATGTTAATTTGCCTGTTTTGTTTCCCAAATCCAGCCTGGAATTGTGGATATCTAGAAAGCAGGGAAAGACACAGAGGCAGAGTGCAATGACTGCCTTCAAGACAAATTTATCTTGTGTTGTGTTATAGTGCACTAAGTTGCACACTTGCCCGTTCGGGCAACCAGGTAGCAGTCTTCACTTGCCCGACCATATTTTTACTTGCCCTGGGCAAGCGGGCAAGTGTTAGTGTCAAGCCCTGGTATAGAACAGCACACGGCCCTGGCCGCAGCCAACACTGCTTTAATAGAAAGCTCAAATGTCACAGACACACCAGAGAGAACAGAGAGCAGCGGACAGCAGGGAAGCTCTCTCTAATGAGATAGTTGTAAATGGGGAAGAGAGGGGGAGATATGGTCAGGGGCGGATCTAGGCATGGGCATGGGGGGGGGGGGGGGGGGGGCAATGCCCCGGGGGGGGGCCTAAATGCCCAATCTGCCCCCCAAACACGATGCCATGCAAAACAACCCAAGATATTTCAAATTAAAGTGCTTATATTTAAAATGATTTGAAACACTACTACTGCTAGTCTGCTACTAACTACAATTTTGGCACCACTAAACCAACAGCATTTCATCACTGAAAACAGAAAACTCTCTGAGTCAGACCTTTAGCTTTATGCATGCTGCGTGTCTGTTGCTGTTGCAACTTCAACAACAACTGATGTTATTATTGATGCTTAATTGCCTAATAAAAGTTCTGTAGCGCCCGTGGCGCGAAGCAACACTTGGAAAATCAAATCATGGAAAATCATGTTCAACATTATAAACAAAGTGGAAGTGCAGGTTAGGAACTTGCAAGTTTGGAACTACGAAGCAGGGTGCATTGATGACATCATCATGAGGCTAAATTCAAACAAGCTGTTCCTGAGAGCAATTTACATTAAACCGAGGGGTGAGATGTGAGCTTGTAGGTCTGCTGTTTTTCAAAAAATGGTGAAAAGGTGGGCACTCTTCTTAACCTGGTCAAAGTGACAGATGTTTTCCCCACAAATAGAAGTCATTTGTAGAATCGGTTCTCCACCCAAAATGAGTCAAAGCAGTTACAGAACCCATACCCTGCATGACGGGGAATCACTTCATGTAAATTCATTACAATCATTACTTACATTTCAATGAAGCATGTGTCCTTAGTGTTTGTGTAACGCCCGGGATTCGAACTTGTGTCTCCCACGTGAAATTCCAACATCTTAACCACCAGACCAGTGGTTTTTAACCAGCGGTCCGGGGACCACCAATTCACCCTATGAATTATCCCAAGTCTACACAATTAGAGAATGTAGAAGATTAATGGTCATTTTGATCTGTATGTTTGAATGTTTCGTTTCCCAAATCCAGCCTGGCATTGTGGACAAAAGCAAAAGAAATCTTTAGTTTTGGGGGTCTGTGGGGCTAAGATGTCATCAAATGGTGGTCATATCCTGAATAAATAGTGGGCCCTGGTATGAAAAAGGTTGATAACCACTGCGCCAGACCCCAAAGACACATCCCCTTGGTCTGGGGGCGGATACTGTACTAGACTTTTTAGTGTGTGTGCGTGCGTGTGTGTGTGTGTGTGTGTGTGTGTGTGTGTGTGTGTGTGGTGCGTGCGTGCGTGCGCGCGTGCGTGCGTGCGCGCGTGTGTGCGTGTGTGTGCGTACCTGCACAGATCAGCGAAGGCCTGGAAGTTGAGCTTCTTCATCTTCTTCTCGCTCAGCCAGTAGCCGACTCTGCGTCCTTTCAGGAACGTCTGCATCTCCACCGTGGAAGAGAGGAGCTGCTCCTCACAGCTGGAGGGTGATGGAGGTGGTGGTGGAGAGGAGCTGCTCCTCACAGCTGGAGGGTGATGGAGGTGGTGGTGGAGATGAGCTGCTCCTCGCAGCTGGAGGGTGGTGGAGGTGGTGGTGATGGAGAGGAGCTGCTCCTCACAGCTGGAGGGTGATGGAGGTGGTGGTGATGGAGAGGAGCTGCTCCTCACAGCTGGAGGGTGATGGAGGTGATGGTGATGGAGATGAGCTGCTCCTCACAGCTGGAGGGTGATGGAGGTGGTGGTGGTGGTGGTGAACTATGAACCACCGTGGGACCTAGCAGTGAATCTGGACTGACTGAAAACAGGAAACCACCGGTGGCCTCGCCTCACACACTGAGCGCTGAGCAGGGCAGCCTATCAGAGAGAGAGGGAAGAAAAAAAACACGCACGCACACATTACACGTTAAAGGGGAACTCCACCCGTTTTCAACATTTTTAATATGTCATTAATATACCTTAGAGATGTTGTGTTAGACATGATAAAAAAAAAAAGTTCCCCCATTCTGTGTTCCCAAGAAATGGAGGTCTGAAGAAAACCACTAACATCATCAAGATGTATTTTCACCATGTTAATGGATTTCTTTAGACCAGGGGTTTTCAACAGGTGGTCCGGGGACCACCAGTGGTCCTTGAGAAGGTTCCAGGTGGTCCCCAGGCTAAATGATGGAAAGTTGGTTAACCAGATGTAACTCTTGAGAATGTAAAAATGAAACCAAATGGACCCTTGCGGGTCCATTTGGTTTCATTTTTACACTCTCAAGAGTTAAAATATTCATCATCTGAATTAGCACCACTTAATTAAGAAGTTTACACTGATTTGTTGGCAAAATACAGCCTGGAATTGTGGACAAAACAAAAAAAAAATCTTTAATTTTAGGTCTTTCGTGTGAAAATGTAATCAAATGGTGGTCCGTGGCCCAAATGCAGAATAAATGGTGGTCCCTGGAGTCAAAAAGGTTGAAAACCCCTGCTTTAGACACTTCTTTTTTCTGAGAGCGTACAAATGCAACCAAATGAACCCGTTAGGGTTCATTTGGTTGCATTTGTACGCTCTCAGAAAAAAATATTGAAAAATGGGTGGAATTCCCCTTCAAGTTCAGGACTTGTAATGTCCGAGCAACCCTACATCAGTGGTTTTCAACCTTTTTGAAACCAGGGCCCACTATTTATTCAGCATTTGAAACACAGAGGACGACCATTTGATGACATTTTTAGCCCCAGCACAGACCCCCAAAACTAAAGATTTATCTTTTGCTTTTGTCCACAATATGGATTTGGGGAAACCAAACAACAGTCCACATACAGATCAAAATGACCATTAATCTTCTACATTCTCTATAGTTGTGTAGACTTGGGGCTAATTCACATGATGAATATTTTAACTCTTGAGAGTATATGAGTATGCTCTCAAGAGTAACTTAGCTGGGGACCACCTGGAACCTTCTCAAGGACCACTGGTTGAAAACCACTGCCCTACAGCAAAAACAGTTTGTATAATAACTCTTGAAGAGTATATACTACTATGCCAGTGATTTTCAACCAGTGGTCCAGGCCCAGGGACCACCAGTATAGTCCCTAGAGGAGGTTCTAAGTGGTCCCCCAGCTAAATGGTGAAGTCGGTTAACCCTATTATGAACGCTCAGTTAGTAGATCTTAAAAATATACAGTACATATCCAACTAAATATTCTTAAGTTTTAGATCTGATCTCATTAAATGGTGGTCCGTGGCTCACTCGTGGTCAGTGGTGAATAATGCAGACTGAGTGGGCCTTGACATGAAATTTCAAGGTTGAAAACCACTTGTATATTATACCCATAAGTGCCCCCATGGTGTACAAAAAACTGTCTCTTTAGCTAATAATACATGCGTAATTATTTTACATTTTTACTTCTCCCTGTTGTAAAACTAAGGTTCTTAACTCTCTGTGGATCTAAAATGTACCACTAAGCCTAAGTCATACTTGCACTAAACAGCAGGTCTGTCCCTCTTTGACCAGCAGCAATGTCGCCAACTGCCTTTACAGTATTACAGTATTTATTACCTATGCATGTCCCCCTTTCCCCCCTTACCTAGGCGTGCTGCTATCACTTGCCAGAGCCATCTAGTAGAAGAGCTGCGACATTGAGGGGTCGGAAACTGAGCGCTCGCGCTGCTTTTCATGCAGCCCGAATAGGGACAAACTGGAGTTGGAAATGCATTGTTTTCAACGACACACATAAGAGCTATTTTATGCATTTTCAACATGCCAACGGTATTGTAGGCCTACAGTAACACTGTTACTGTACAATAATGTTTATGTTTTAGCCTACTATTACTAAAAGCAATCTAAAACAAAGCGATTTAAGATCTGCTGTTGCCTACAGTCCAATGCATTTCTGCCTATACTTCAGGTCCAGGACTTCTTGTCCCCATTTGTTGTCCCCATTCTCTATTCAAGTCCAGGTAGAAGAGCCGCCATTGGACTGGCCCCATGAAGTGGACGCGGTTGTCGTAACTCTGTCTATACTCTGTGTCTGTCACTTGCTAACATTAGCTGTGCTGTAAGCTAGGTTAGCCAACTGTAAACCCCAATGGCATCAACATGCACTGCAAAAGGAGTGTAATATAGATCAGGGGTTTTCAACTGGTGGTCCGGGGACCACCAGTGGTCCTCGAGGGGGTTCCAGGTGGTCCCCAGCTAAGCTGTTTAACCAGATGTAACTCTTGAGAACGTACATACATTTGTACACTCTCAAGAGTTAAAATATTCATCATGTGAATTAATGGTCATGGACAGGAGCAAAGGAAATCTTTAGTTTGGGGGGGGGTCTGTCTGTGGGGCTAAAATGCCCTCAAATGGTGGTCCTCCGTGGCTCAAATGTTGAATACATGGTGGGCCCTGGGATGAAAAAGGTTGAAAATACCCCTGATATAGATAGATAGCTACAGCAGCTTTGCTAACACAATGCTGCCTGTTCCCCAAAACCCCATGCAATGGTGATGGGAGAACAGACCAAAATATGACACACAATATTTTGACATACATGATGTCTGGATAACGAATATCACATTATCATTAAACAGTCATTAAACAGTCGTCAGCTAAAAACGACAACTGTATGATTGTATAAAATAAAATACAACAGGGGGAGACTAGAGAATCAGAGGCTGTGTCAGTGGCTTTAGAAACAGTGTTTTTCCCAACCATTTTGGTCCACACTAGGGCCCACTATTTATTTATTCAGAATTATTTTGAGCCCACGCGGACCACCACCCTCTGAGGATATTATTTTAGCCCCCACAGACAGAGAGACCACCAAAAACTAAAAGATATCTTTTGGCTTTTGTCCGCAATTCCTGTTGTTGGCTGGGAAACCAAACAAGTCCAACATGATCAAAATGATCAGTAATTAATCTTCTACATTCTCTGGTTTTGTAGACTTGGGGGCTAATTCACATGATGAGTATTTTAACTCTTTTTGAGAGCGTAAACATGAAACCAAATGGACCCGCAAGGGTCCATTTGGTTTCATGTTTACGCTCTCAAAAGAGTTACATCTAGGTTAACCAACCTTCCATCATTTTTTAGCCTCACAGTGCATGCATGGGGACCACCTGGAACCCTCTCCAAAAAAAGGACCACTGTCTGTCTGTCTGTCTGGTGGTCCCTCCCGGACCACTGCTCTAGAAGGAGAAGAAGGAGAAGCAGGAGCTAACCTGGTAGTAGTAGTTCTTGTTTTTGTATTTGTTGATGTTTCCTTATAGCACCAGTTCCTGGTGAAATGTGTTCCTCCTGCTGCCGCTGCTGCTGCTGCTGCTGCTGTTGCCCGGGTAAAGGTGTCTGCTGGCCGGGTAAAGGTGTCCCATTCTCCGCCGTCCCTTCCCTCAGCCCAGACCAGTCGGTGTCGGTTGTTTGTTGTCTGTCACCTGGCTGGAAGTTTCCCCAGATATAATGATGACAGTTAAAGAGGGAGAGACAGTCCTCCTCTCTCTCTCTCCAGCTCGGAACTGAAGTGATCGGAGTCTCTCAGAGTCTCCTCTCTGTCTGCACACACCCTGATACCACTGACTGACTGACTGACTGCCTGCCTGCCTGTCACGGTTCACTGTACGGCTGGCTGCAGACCGTTCCCTTCGCCGACACACGGGGGCGCTGGAGTCAACATTTAGATCTGAGGCTGATTAAAGGGGAACTCTACCCATTTTCAACATTTTAACATGTCATTAATATACCTTAGAGATGTTCTGTGGACATGATAAAAAAAATAAAAAAAAAAGTTCCCCCAATTCTGTATTTCCTAAAAATGTAAGTCTGAAAAAAATAATTAACTTGGTGAAATACATCTGATGACATCATCAAGATGTATTTCACCGTGTTGTTAATGATTTTTCATTCAGACCCATTTTTCCTGAGAAAAAAACAGATTTTTTGTATTCAAGAAAATTCGATGTACATGTTCTAGACATTCTAATGACCACAAAATATATTTATTGCAGGCTTTTTGCTTACTTTTATTATGGTTATCCAGAGATTTTTTTTTTTAATTACTATTGTCCATATGGAATTTTTAATATAAATGCCATCTATGCCAACTCTTGAAAGTGGCTCCTTACATATTACACACCACAAAATTATGTATGTTTTATATATGTTTCAATATGTATATATGAGATATGTTATACGAGACAAAAAATATTATGGATCTCACATTAACTTTCTTCTCTTATATGAGTATTGTATGAAAGGTGTATGACAGTTTGCATATATAAAATGTTCCATAATGGATAAACAGGGGGACATTAATCAGGGGCGGATCTAGGCATGGACATGGGGGGGGGGGGGGCAATGCCCCCCTAAATACCCAGTCTGCCCCACCAAACATGATGCCATGCAAACAACCCAAGATATTTCAAATTAAAGTGCTTATATTTAAAATGATGGGAAACACTACTACTGCTACTAACTATAACAGCTGTGTCACCACTAAACCAACAGCATTTCATCATTGAAAACAGAAAACTCTCTGAGTCAGACCTTTAGCTTTATGCATGCTGCGTGTCTGTTGCAACTTCAACAACAACTGATGTTATTATTGATGCTTTACTTGCCTAATAAAAGTCCTGTAACTGAAAATGGTATGGGTGCGCCCCTGACATTAATGTGCACTACAGACAGAAGTGGAGCTGGCACACAACAAGTCACTGAATGGTCTTTGTGTGATTGTTTGTTTTCTCCTGTTTTCATGATGTAACCAAACCCCAAAATGCATTTTTCACCCAGATGGAGACAGACTGGATCATCAGCTATAGCTCCTCTGCATATATATGGAGCCACAGCAGCCTGGAGCAACACTATATCTTCTGACCTCAATCCCCCCTGAGATCTCCATAGACCTGTATGGAGTTGACCTGTTTTGGTGTCATTATCTTGATCCTTCCACACCTGTCTGTCCTGTTCTGTTCCTGACATTGCATTTGTTGATCTGACCTCACCCAGGGGCGGATGTAACATTTCCCAATTGGGAGGGCAGGAGAAAATGGTATGGGTGCAGCTTCATCGCCCCTGGCGCGAAGTCGCACCCATACCATTTTCAGTTACAGGACTTTTATTTGTCAAGTAAAGCATCAATGATAACATCAGTTGTTGTTGAAGTTGCAACAGACACGCAGCATGCATAAAGCTAAAGGTCTGACTCAGAGAGTTTTCTGTTTTCAATGATGAAATGCTGTTGGTTTAGTGGTGACACAGCTGTAGTTAGTTAGTAGCAGTAGCGTGTTTAATTTGATTTGGTGGGCAGACTGGGCATCTAGGGGGGCATTGCCCCCTATGCCCATGCCTAAAATCTGCCCCTGACCTCACCAAACCTTTTAGACTCAATACAAGACAATGTGGCCATGCATGCAGTACACAATTCATCAACTCAGTCACCTTACCATAAAACACCTCTGAAAACTATATTCAGTGGCTTCAATCAAAGTTAAAACAGTAACTAAAAGTATGTATAAGCAACAAATCTCTCAACCTCCAACGTGTCATGGACGGTCATCATAGGTCACCAGGTCATTCAGTTCACTGTTTCTCAACTAGTGGAATGACTTTTTTAAATCAACAAATCCTACATTACTAAATGAATGGTCAGGGACCAAGTTCGATTGGTATGGCAACAACAACAACAACAACAACAACAACAACACAACATTCAAAATAGATTTAAGTTCATAGTATAGTGCTATACTGCTACAAATGTGGATCTTGCATTCTTATTATTCTTTATTTGTATTTCTTAAAACCCAGTATAAGATGTCTTGTAGACACGTCGAGGGCCGGATCTAGGCATGTGGGGTATTGCCCCCCCCCCCCCCCCCCTAAATGCCCAGACTGCTGCATGATACATGATGGCATACAAAAAACACCAAATTTCAAAGATATTTTAAATTAAGTGCTTATATTTAAAAATGATTTGAAACACTGCTACTAACTACAATTGTGTCACCACTAAACCAACAGCATTTCATCATTGAAAACAGAAAACTCTCTGAGTCAGACCTTTAGCTTTATGCATGCTGCGTGTCTGTTGCAACTTCAACAACAACTGATGTTATTATTGATGCTTTACTTGACTAATATTAAGTCCTATACAAGATATACATCATGTGGGTCACATGTGGGTCAAATGAAAATGGTATGGGGGCGGCTTCATGCCTTTATAACCCTTGCTAAGCTGCATCCCACTTTATCCTGAACAAGTTGAGTGACAACACTGACTACTAACAAACACCTGTCTGTAATAATGACTCATCAGACAATCTGCTGCTACTCCCTTTTTCTGGTGATGTTTTGACCTCTAACTTGTCAGTAAATGACTCCATGAACTTGAACAGTCATAGGTCACCATTGCAGGTCATTTAGTTCAGTGGTTTTCAACATTTTTGACTCCAGGGACCACCATTTATTCAGCATTTAAGCCATGGACCACCATTTGAGGACAGTTGCACACCAAAGACCTAAAATCAAAGATTTCTTTTGCTTTTGTCCACAATTCCAGGCTGGATTTTGCAAACAAAATGGTGTAAACGTCTTATTTAAGTGCTGCTAATTCAGTTGACGAATATTTTAACTCTTGAGAGTGTAAAAATGAAACCAAATGGACCTGCAAGGGTCCATTTGGTTTCATTTTTACATTCTCAGGAGTTACATCTGGCTAACCAACTTAGCTAAAATGGTGAATAAATAGTGGGCCCTGGTATGAAAAATGTTGAAAACCACTGTCTTATATGAAAGGTTCCACTTTCAAGAGTTTGCCTATAAAATATTTTCCATATGGGAACATCCCACGGTTTCTCAACAAGTTGTCCACTGACTCAACCAGATAATCTTTTGCACTATTCCGCCCTATTGAGATCCATACTCCCTTTTCAAGTGAGTATCTCAACCTCCAACGTGTCATGAAAGGTCATCATAGATCACCAGGTCATTCAGTTCACTGTTTCTCAACTAGTGGAATGACTTTTTCTTTTTTTAATCAACAAATCCTACATTACAAAATGAATGGTCAGCGACCAAGTTCGTATGGCTTTACAGCAACAACAACAACATTCAAAATAGATATAAGTTCATTGTATTTTTGTATATATGACACATTTTTCCTACACAAGAGAGCCATAATGATTGGCATTTCGGCCAAATACTTTTTAAGCTCCAACTGAAATTAAAGAAATGAGAATATCAATGGGACTTAACATTACAATACAATGCATTGACTATTTTCTCATTTTCAAATGAATGATTTGACTGTTTATGTGTGTATCTACTGAAGTGATGATGCTGTCTCAATGAGTTCCCTCCTACCAGCAAAATGTCAATAACAGCATCGTTTTTACGTTGGCTTGCCTTGCATGTACATTTGCTATTTTTGATCATGCGTTGTGTGACCTGGTTGTTGTAACACATTGTTGTGAGTGACAGTGACTGAGCTTTTAGTTATTGTATTTTGGCTGATGTTCCCCCATTCATTCCCCACATGGGATGAGAGGAGGGGGCACCTGGATGTGAAATATGCTGTTTAGTAAATACTGCTCCTCCATTTGGTACAAGGACGCCATCTTCTGGTGAATAAAACTGGAAATGTAGCCTACTAGAGCAGGGGTTTTCAACCTTTTTCATCCCAGGGCCCACCATTTATTAAGAATTTGAGCCACGGACCACCATGTGATGACATTTTAGCCCCACAGACCCAAAACCCAAAGATTTCTTCTTTTTTTTTATCTACAATTCCAGGCTGGATTTCAGAAACATAACATTCAAACCTAGATTTCTAGTTGTGTAGATTTGGGCTAGTTCAGATGATGAATGTTTTAACTCTTGAGAGTGTAAATTTGCGGGTCCATTTGGTTTCATTTTTACGTTCTCAAGAGTTACATCTGGTTAACCAACTTAGCTGGGGACCACCTGGAACCCTCTCAGGGACCACTGACCACCTGTTTAAAACCACTGCTCTGGGAGCAGCCCAGAGCCTTAGAAATTGACAGAGTTACGCCAACTCCGTTCGCCTCATGGGGCCAGTGCAATGGCGGCTCCACATAGACTTCTATTTGGATAGTGACAAAGAATAGTGACACCCGGAAGTTTCTGAATGCATTGGACGATTGGAGTCTATGGGCTCGCGTCAGCAAATGAACCACGTACGTGACCAGACGTGTTTTCTGTCCCCTCAATGTCGCAAGTCTTTCTGTTTTCTAAGTCTCTGTAGCGCCCGCCCACAACTCCGAGCACCAACCAACCAGAGCGTCGCCACTCCCTCCACGTGACCTACTCCCGCGAACGCGAATCCCGCCCGGAAGAAGAGTCGTTGTGAATTATTGTAGTGTAGTCTGTAGTGTGTTGTTGTTGTTGTTGCTGCTGTCTGTGCTGTGGTCTGTCTGTATTTCTTTTGTGCTACTGAACTAGAATGTCTGTCAACAAAGATGACTCCTCTGCCAGATCATCGCTGGAAGAGGACGATGCTCCAGTGGATCCAGAGGATCTAGAAGAAGCTTTGTGTGTGTTGGCTGGAAGTGATCCTGAACAGTGCTCTTATAACCAGGTTGGTCATAAAAACAGACATGGGGGAACGAAACGGTCGGTGATGAATGAAGATGATCATGCTGTACATTTGATCTTTGACAGGCATAAATCAGTGGCTTTCAACCTTTTTGATAGCAGCTCAGGGCCCACGATTTATTCATTATTTGAGCCACAGATGATCACCATTTGGGGACATTTTTTCAGCCCCACAGAAGCACAGACCCCAAAGCTAAAGATTGTTTTTGTCCCCAATAACACGCTGAATTTTGGAAACAAAACAGACAAACTTACAGATCAAAATGACCAGTAATCTTCTACATTCTGTAATTGTGCAGAATCTGGGCTAATTCACATGTTCAGTGTATTTGACTGGTTGTGTTGTGTTGTGTTCAGGGGCGGATCTAGGCATGGGGGGGCAATGCCCTCCTAAATGCCCAGTCTGCCCCACCAAACATGATGCCATGCAAAACAACCCAAGATATTTCAAATTAAAGTGCTTATATTTAAAATGATGTGAAACACTACTACTGCTACTAACTAACTACAGCTGTGTCACCACTAAACCAACAGCATTTCATCATCGAAAACAGAAAACTCTCTGAGTCAGACCTTTAGCTTTATTGCTGCGTGTCTGTTGCAACTTCAACAACAACTGATGTTATTATTGATGCTTTACTTGCCTAATAAAAGTTCTGTAAATGAAAATGGTATGGGTGCGACTTCATTGCCATTTTCTCTTGCCCCCCCAATTGGGAAATGTTACATCCGCCCCTGGTTGTATTGTGTGTGTCACCCACAGGGCTATGTGAAGAGACAGGCGGTGTTCTGCAGGGCTTGACACTAACACTTGCCCACTTGCCCGGGGCAAGTAAAAAAAAGGGTGGGGCAAGTGAAGGCTGCTACCTGGTTGCCCGATCGGGCAAGACCTCTGTGTCTTTACCTGCTTTCTAGATATCCACAATTCCAGGCTGGATTTGGGAAACAATACAGGCAAATTAACATACACATCAAAATGACCTAATCTTCTACATTCTCTAGTTGTGTAGACCTGGGCTAATTAAGATGATGAATTTTAACTCTTGAGAGTGTAAAAATGAAACCAAATGGACCCGCAAGGGTCCATTTGGTTTCATTTTTACGTTCTCAAGAGTTACATCTGGTTAACCAACTTAACTGGGGACCACCTGGAACCCTCTCAGGGACCACCTGTTGAAAACCCCTGGTTTAAAGCACCCAAGTAGGAAGTAAACTAAAATGCAAAATTTACAATATATTTTTGGGGGGCAAGTGACCATGACCTGAGGGCAAGTAGAACCTGACTTGCACTTGCCCGATGGGCAAGTGTCTCAGAGACTTTAGTGTCAACCCCTGTTCTGTGTATTTGACTGCTTGTGTTGTGTTGTATTGTGTGTCTCTCCACAGGGCTATGTGAAGAGACAGGCTGTGTTCGCCTGCAGTACCTGCACTCCCCAGGGTGCGGCGCCAGCGGGGCTGTGTCTAGCCTGCACCAATAAATGCCACGAAGGACACGAGATCCTGGACTTATACACCAAAAGGTAGATGATCTGTTTACAGCAGTGGTTTTCAACCTTTTTTTCATACCAGGGCCCACTTATTCTTTTCAGTATTTTAGCCACGGACCACCACCAAGGATTCTCAAGTTTGTGTCCACAATTTAGGAGAGAAAAACTGGCAAAATGTTGGTCAGAAGAATAACAATTCTACATTTTCTAATTGTGTAGATTCTTGAAAATTAAGTAATTCAGATGTTTAAATATACCTATAAGGGTCCATTTGCTTACCAACTGTCCATCATTTAGCCTGAGGACCACCTGAAATCCTCTCAGGTACCACTGGTGGTCCCCGGACCACTGGTTGAAAACCACTGATCTACAGTGTGTAGTAGTAGATAACAGTAAATGTAAAAAACAAATAAAAGTAAAAATCAAATCAAGGACAATGTGTTGTTTTGCCTTTTGTTACTCTCTGATAATTTCTTCGACAGAAACTTTCGCTGTGATTGTGGAAACGGCAAGTTTGGAGATGATTTCCGTTGCCAACTGATTCCTGTGAGTCTCTTTAGATTGTCCACGTCTCTAAAACATACAGCCTAATTATGCCTGAAGATTATGTTGTTGTATTTTCTTATCTGTTTTATTTTTTGTGCTCACAGGCCAAGGACAGCCAAAACACCAAAAATGTTTATAACCACAACTTCCATGGAATGTACTGCTCCTGTGACCGTCCGTACCCTGACACTGATGATCAGGTATTTGAAACCTCATTTATTATCAGGGCCGGATTCAGACGGATTTATCTGGCATTTGAGCCGTGGAGGACCATCCTTTGAGGACATTTCAGCCCCACAGACCCCAAAACTAAAGATTTTATTTTGCTTTTGTCCACAATCCCAGGCTGAATTTGGGGAAACCAAACAGTCCAACATACAGATCAAAATGACCATTAATCTTCTATATTCTCTAGTAAACTTGGGATAATTCACATGATGAATATTTTAACTCTTGAGAGTGTAAACATGAAACCAAATGGACCCTCAAGGGTCCATTTGGCGGGATGGACCCGCAAGGGTCCATCCATTCTCCACATTATCATCCATTCTCATTCTCAATAAAATAGAATCAGAGACGTTCCTGACCTTTCTGTTACTGAGGACAGGCTGACGGACGGTACAGTCGCAAAATAAACATCGTTGCCCTAAACGGCATTATATCAGTAAACATTGGGTGATTAAAACATGCTTATGTCTGTATCATGAATAAGTTGGAAAGGTTTACTTAAACTTGCAAAGTGACTTTATTTAGATTACATTTAGATTTATTTAGATTACTAATCACTGTCTACCCAGAATTGCTTTACAGCAATTTAATCTAGTAATGAGATGATACAATTATAAAATGTACTGTATGTACATTTACATCTAGTTGTACAAACTGTAAAATTGGATGATCTTCTGATTTCCACTGTTTGGACAATCTCAGCAATAATCACAATTCACAGTGAGCAATAGTGAGGCATTAAGTGAATGCTAGCAGTCAAAAAATACTCTTTACTAATAATACAATACAACAATACAAAAAAGAAAGTATTCAAGTTAATTGTAATCTTAACCATTAGGAACTCGGGTTATGTACAGTATTCCATTCACTTATAGGTAACGATTTGGACATGAAGGTTTCTGTAATTACAGTCCTGTGTGTGTGTCTCTCTCTCCTGCTAGGTGAATGATGAGATGATTCAGTGTATCATCTGTGAGGATTGGTTCCACACCAGGGTAAGTGGTGAACCAGCAGCATTGTAAATATAAACAATGCAGGCGTCCATTTTACTGAACATATGGAAGGTCTTATTTTTTAACACCCGCTAGCATGAAACATCCAATCAATCCCCTTGCTGTAGTCCTCATCCGTGTGTGTGTGTGTGTGTGTGTGTGTGTGTGTGTGTGTGTGTGTGTGTGTGTGTGTGTGTGTGTGTGTGTGTGTGTGTGTGTGTGTGTGTGTGTGTGTGTGTGTGTGTGTGTGTGTGTGTGTGTGTGTGTGTGGTGTGTGTGTGTGTGTGTGTGTGTGGTGTGGTGTGGTGTGTGTGTGTGTGTGTGTGTGTGTGTGTGTGTGTGTGTGTGTGTGTGTGTGTGACAGCACCTGGGCTGTGCCGTGGTTGACTCAGAGGAGCTACAGGAGATGGTGTGTGAGAGCTGCATGAACAAAGCTCCCTTCCTGTGGACCTACGCTGCTCACATTGCAGGTGAACTATTTAATTTACCTGGAAACAGCCAGGCCAAAGAGGAAGACAGACCCTTTTTTCCATGGCCTTTTTTTAGATGCAAGAATTTTACTTTTCCAATCGTCCTTCTGTAGTATGTTATAGTATGTTAGATGTATAGTTTTAGTTGTAGTATTCCATAGTTGTAGTATATATTTATGTGTCTGTTTAGCTGCTTAGTTGTAGTATGTTTTAGTCTTGGCTGTATAGTTTAGTTGTAGCATATATGTATATATAGGTCATGTCTATTTCCTGTTTAACTTTCACTACTTGCCACTTGATAATACCTGGTTGTAGCTTTTAGCACCTTCACACCACTTTATGCTGTTACAGTTGCACTTTACTGCCCTAGTCTGTTGCACTATGTCACTTACTGTTTCTTGTATTGTTTGTATTTGTCCTTTTTCACTGTCTATTGTCTTATTGCACTGGGGAACAATGGAAACGTTATTTCATCCCTGTATATGTCCTGACATACACTGGAGTGACAAATAAAGAACCTTGAACTTCTCCTCGTCCTCCTCCCAGTACCGCCGGTGGTCAGGGTGAGGCGCTGTGAGGAGCAGAAGGAGACTGAGGAGGTTGTGGTGGAAGACATGGAGGAGGAGAAGGAGGTGAAACGGTCTGACTCCTGCCAGACCGGGGTGAAGAAGGATCCTCCACTACCGCCGGTGGATGTCAGAGTCACACACAGGGAGAGGTGAGGGGAAAACCATTGTCTGTGTACAGCAGGGGTTTTCAACAGTTGGTCTGGGGACCACCAGCGGTCCCTGAGAGGATTCCAGGTGGTCCCCAGGCTAAATCATGGACAGTTGGTAACCAAATGGACCCTTATTGACCTGTAGCTCTTGAGAGCGTAAAATGAAACGGGTCCATTTGGTTTCATTTTACGCTCTCAAGAGTTAAATTATGTTTACACATCTGAATGACTTAATTTTCAAGAATCTACCCAATTAGAAAATGTAGAAGAATTCTTATTTGGACCAACGTTTTGCCAGTATCTCTCTCTCTCTTGAAAATCCTTTCTTTTGGGTCTGAGAGGTTGAACCCAACATCAAAGGTGGTCTGTGGCTAAAATGCAGAATCGATAGTGGGCCCTGGTATGAAAAAGGTTGAAAACCACTGCTGTTAAGTACAGTACAGTTTTCTTTGCTTACCGTATGTCAGGGGTTTTCAACAGGTGGTCCGGGGACCACCAGTGGTCCTTGAGAGGGTTCCAGGTGGTCCCCAGGCTAAATGATGGAAAGTTGGTTAACCAGATGTAACTCTTGAGAGTGTAAAAATGAAACCAAATGGACCCTTGCGGGTCCATTTGGTTTCATTTTCACACTCTCAAGAGTTAAAATATTCATCATCTGAATTAGCACTATTTAATTAAGAAGTTTACACTGTTTTGTTTGCAAAACCCAGCCTGGAATTGTGGACAAAGCCAAAAGAATTCTTTAGTTTTAGGTCTTTGGGGTGGAAATGTAATCAAATGGTGGTCCGTGGCTCAAATGCTGAATAAATGGTGGTCCCTGGAGTCAAAAAGGTTGAAAACTCCTGGCTTATGTGTTGAATAATGGGCCATGGCTGCAGTATCAGCAGCCTGCCACTAGATGGTGCCTGAGGGCAGCCTGAGGTGGAGTGTTGGAGAGACCCAGAGGAGAGCTGACACATCTCAGGTTACTTCCTGTGCTCTCCTCTGGATAATGAGGAGAAATGATCCATGGGGCTCAGCTTCACAGGGACAGCTTACTGTAAAACAAGAGGACGCCATCAGCCTGCATCCTCTCTCTCTCTTAAAGGAGAATTCCACACCAAAACACATTGGGCATCAATCTACCTTGATTCCTGTGACATGATACATAATGTCCTTGATTTTTGTCACAGATGTTCCATTTTCTACATTTCACCATGAGGTCCCCGTCCCCACGACGACGTTGGGAACAGTTAACATGGCCGCAGGTTGTCTTTATTCTACTGTGGGTATTTCTGTAACTCCAAACTTATTTTTTTTCACACATCATATCAAACCACACACTACAAGATAATTGGACCACTATGACTTTTAAAAACTCAGGTGGCATCCGTGGGACAGGAGTTTCTACCGGAGTGATTGAGTGGCAAAAGGGAGGAGAGGAGGAGGAATAGATTACCTCTGGGATTACATGTAAAGTCTGTTCCAGAGTGACATAAAACTCAAGCGTATTTATCAGTATACTATTAAAATATGATGTGTGGGGAAGAAAACATAAGTTTGGAGTTCCAGAAATACCCACAGTAGAATAAAGACAACCTGCGGCCATGTTAACTGTTCCCAACGTCGTCGTGGGGACGGGGATCTCAGGGTGAAATGTAGAAAATGGGACATCTGTGACAAAAAAAAATCAAGGACATTATGTATCATGTCACAGGAATCAAGGTAGATTGATGCCCAATGTGTTTTGGTGTGGAATTCTCCTTAAACATGATGCTGATCTCACTGCTTTGTTTAACGAAGGCCCTCTGGTACTCTTCTATGTATATATTTCTTACCGTATTTTCTGCACTATAAGGCACACCGGATCATAAGGTGCACTTTCAATGAATGGCCTGTTTTAGAACGGTTTTCATATATAAGGCACACTGGATTATAAGGCGCACATAGTAGAAGCTAATGCACTGCAGTCAAAATAGAATAGAAGCTACTACAGACCTCTGACCACACTGTTGTCTCATATGCCTCAGGAGCCTGCGAACGGGAGTTTCTGTTGCAAGAGAACTCACCAGGAAATGGAAGCAGGAGCCCCTGTGAAGTCTGCTGCAGACCCTGTGAGGTCTACAATGTGCAGGCTACCAGAGCTAGAAGACCTGGGTCTGGAGAGAGTCCGGCAGGGAGCCGTGTTCTGGCCTTATGAATGGCGCTCCAAACTCTGCACCTGTGTCAGCTGCAAGGTGAGTCTGAACGCCACCGAATGGCCTCCTTTTTATCCCTCGAATTAGACCATGGAGACACCATGGAGGACAAAACCAAGCCGACACACTTGGCAGTGACTTTGCTTTCAATGTTAATAAGTTTGTGTAAAAACGCAGTTCATAAACCAGTCGAACTCCATTATACATTACTGTGTTATACATTATACCTTTGTGCAACACAACATGACGCATCGCCTTGTAAGATTGCAGATCTATTTTGTGTTTTTAAAGGAGAGTTCCCACAACTATCAACTCAGTCAAGGCAGGACAACATTTGCATAATAAGTAACCTACTGGGAAATACTTCGGTAGAATCCACTAAAAATACAGTACCGTAATTTCCGGACTATAAGCGGCTACTTTTTCCACATGCTTTTGACCCTGCTGCTTTTACAACGGTGCGGCCAATCTATGGATTTTACAGGTCCGCAGACTGGTCCGCATCCTAAATCTCCGACGCTCAACCACCTCACAAACCTCACAGACCTGACGGTCTGTGAGGTTAGGTTGAACGGCAAGCATTTAGGATTAGGGTTACGGTTGGAGGGGTCTAGGGGGTTTTGCGTCTTAGATTCGACCGTTATCAGTGGATAAGATCGCAGTTGTCATCTTATGCATTATCAACGGAAAGAATCCATGATATCTACAGACTGCAAGATGGGTCTGCAGAGCATGACCATACTGAGACCAAATTGTCCTGCTGACGAAAACTAATAACTGCGATCTTATCTACTGATAACGGTGGAATCCGCTGTCTCAGTGCAGTGCAGTTGACGTGTGTTTCCTGTGTGTTGACATTGTGTTTCCTGTGTGTTGACGTTGCGTTTCCTGTGTGATGACGTTGCATTTCCTGTGTGTTGACGTTGCATTTCCTGTGTGATGACATTGTGTTTCCTGTGTGTTGACGTTGTGTTTCCTGTGTGATGACATTGTGTTTCCTGTGTGGTGACATTGTGTTTCCTGTGTGTTGACGTTGTGTTTCCTGTGTGGTGACATTGTGTTTCCTGTGTGGTGACATTGTGTTTCCTGTGTGTTGACATTGCGTTTCCTGTGTGTGTGTGTGTGTTGGCGCTCAGAGGTCCTACGTTAAGGCAGAAGTCCAGTTTCTCCTGGACCAGTCTGACACCCTCCTGGCCTACGAGAACAAAGGCAGGTCCGAGCCGTTCGGCAAGGACCCCCTGATGGTGGTCCTCAACTCCATGGACCACGTGCAACAGCTGGAGATGATCTACTGTGAGTAGGTTTGGGCAGGTAGATGGTGATCTACCAGTAGATCTCACAGACCATGCAGGTAGATCACATGACAGTCCCCCCAGCACTTGGACCCTTATAGATCTGGAACTCTTGAGAGCGTTAAAATGGAACCAAATGGACCCTTACGGGTCAATTTGGTTTCATTTTACCGCTCTCAAGAGTTAAATTATATTAAAACATCTGAATTATGTAATTTTCAAGAGTCAACACAATTAGAAAATGGAGAATAATTGTTATTTTGACCAACGTTTTGCCAGTTCCCAATTGTGGACAAAAATGTGAAAGTTCTTAGTTTTGGGTGCAAGAAACTAAACTTAACATCACAAACTGTCAACTCAAACCTCAAATACAAACATTAGTAATGGCATATACAGGAAAACCTTCCAATTCTCACTCTCTATTTTTCATTATAAAGTGCATTATTCTTAAACACTAAAACAGTCAGTAACACCATCACCACTATTTCAAAGCTCAAACTTTTTAGGGGGCCTTAAAATGGATTTTCAGTAATGGAACAATCACATGTTTTTGATGTGTACCGTATTTTCCGGACTATAAGGCGCACTTAAAAGCCTTTAACTTTCTCAAAAATCCACAGTGCGCCTTATAATCCAGTGAGCCTTATATATGGATTGGTTGACTGCAGTAGCTTCTATTCTATATTAACTGTAGTAGCTTCTATTCTCTGCGCCTTATAATCCAGTGCGCCTTATCAGTTTTAAAGGGTGCGCCTTATAATCCGGTGCGCCTTATAGTGCGGAAAATACGGTATATCTTGTTGAGCTGCTCATTTTGAAAGTAGCTTTTTTGAAAGTCAAAAAAGTGTGGTCACCTCTGTATTTGGGGGACCACTGGACTCATCTAATTTACGGTGCGCTGGGAATGACATGGCATTGTTGAATTAAACGGCAGATATTGCTTATTTGATAAAAAATGGACCCTAACGATGCAGATGTTAGTGGTTTAGATGTGAATAAAAGAGTTGTTTTTTTTTCACCCTCCTTAGATTACAATGACCTGAAAACAGAGCTGAGGACATTCTTACAGCAGATCGCTGTGGAAGGGAAGGTGAGAAAATGCTGTTCTTTGTCCTAGAGAGAGTGTGTGTGTGTGTGTGTGTGTGTGTGTGTGTGTGTGTGTGTGTGTGTGTGTGTGTGTGTGTGTGTGTGTGTGTGTGTGTGTGTGTGTGTGTGTGTGTGTGTGTGTGTGTGTGTGTGTGTGTGTGTGTGTGTGGGGGGGGGGGGGGGGGGGGGGGGGTAAATGGTGCATTTACAGCAGTGGTTTTCAACCTTTTTGATACCAGGGCCCACCATTTATTCAGCATTCGAGCCACAGACCACTATTTGATGGCATTTTAGCCCCACAGACCCCAAAACAAAAGATTAACTAAAGATTTATTTTGCTTTTGTCCACAATACCAGGCTGGATCTGGGAAACAAAACAGGCAAAACATATGCAGACCAAATTGACCATTAATCTTCTAGTTGTGTAGAGATATTTTAAGGGTCCATTTGGTTTCATTTTTACACTCTCAAGAGTTACAACTGGTTAACCAACTTAGCTGGGGACCACCTTGAACCCTCTCAAGGACCACTGGTGGTCCCTGGACCCTGTTGAAAACCCCTGATTTACAGTACAGCGGCACCTTACATAGATAGTAGGCAGTAGGGGTTCAGTGTCTTGCTCAGGGGCACATCGACACTAACTCTGGGGGAACCGGGGTTCGAACCGAATAATGGGCTAGTTGTGCCAATTCAGATGATGAATATTTTAACTCTTGAGAGTGTAAACATGAATCTTACGCTCTCAAAGAGTTACATCATTTAGCCTGGCGACCGCCTGCCAACCTTACCATGTTTTAGTGCTTACATTGTGAATTGTAAAATATATTGTAAATTCTGCTTAAATTGTAAACTTCAGCTAATCTGCATGTATGACATATTCATTGCAATGTTTCTACTTGATGTGAATCGCCCTGCTAAATGCCTTGTATTGTTGTTCTCTCTATTTTCTGTTTTCAGGAGGTAACGGTTCAGGCTGTCCAGCAGTTCTTTGAGGAGCTGCAGTCGAGGAAGAGACGCAGAACCAACGCAGGATACCAGTAGAACGCTGTCAGAACCAACGCAGGATACCAGTAGAACGCTGTCAGAACCAACGCAGGATACCAGTAGAACGCTGTCAGAACCAACGCAGGATACCAGTAGAACGCTGTCAGAACCAACGCAGGATACCAGTAGAACGCTGTCAGAACCAACGCAGGATACCAGTAGAACGCTGTCAGAACCAACGCAGGATACCAGTAGAACGCTGTCAGAACCAACGCAGGATACCAGTAGAACGCTGTCAGAACCAACGCAGGATACCAGTAGAACGCTGTCAGAACCAACGCAGGATACCAGTAGAACGCTGTCAGAACCAACGCAGGATACCAGTAGAACGCTGTCAGAACCAACGCAGGATACCAGTAGAACGCTGTCAGAACCAACGCAGGATACCAGTAGAACGCTGTCAGAACCAACGCAGGATACCAGTAGAACGCTGTCAGAACCAACGCAGGATACCAGTAGAACGCTGTCAGAACCAACGCAGGATACCAGTAGAACGCTGTCAGAACCAACGCAGGATACCAGTAGAACGCTGTCAGAACCAACGCAGGATACCAGTAGAACGCTGTCAGAACCAACGCAGGATACCAGTAGAACGCTGTCAGAACCAACGCAGGATACCAGTAGAACGCTGTCAGAACCAACGCAGGATACCAGTAGAACGCTGTCAGAACCAACGCAGGATACCAGTAGAACGCTGTCAGAACCAACGCAGGATACCAGTAGAACGCTGTCAGAACCAACGCAGGATACCAGTAGAACGCTGTCAGAACCAACGCAGGATACCAGTAGAACGCTGTCAGAACCAACGCAGGATACCAGTAGAACGCTGTCAGAACCAACGCAGGATACCAGTAGAACGCTGTCAGAACCAACGCAGGATACCAGTAGAACGCTGTCAGAACCAACGCAGGATACCAGTAGAACGCTGTCAGAACCAACGCAGGATACCAGTAGAACGCTGTCAGCGGATTCTTCCTACCGTCATCCTGCTAAAACAGTGCTTTTCAACCTTTTTCATACCAGGGCCCACTATTTATTTAGAATTTAACCTGCGGGGGACCACCATTTGATGACATTTTAGCCCCACCGACAGACCCCAAAACTAAAGATTTATTTTGATTTTGTCGTCCACAATTCCAGGCTGGATTTGGGAAACAAAACAGTCCAACATACAGATCAAAATGACCATTAATCTTCTACATTCTCTAGTTGTGTAGACTTAGGGCTAATTCACATGATGAATATTTTAACTCTTGAGAGTGTAAACATGAAACCAAATGGACCCACAAGGGTCCATTTGGTTTCATGTTTTTTACGCTCTCAAAGAGTTACACCTGGTTAACCAACTTCTCATCATTTAGCCTGCATGGGGACCACCTGGAACTCCATCAAGGACCACTGGTGGTCCCCGGGCCACTAGTTGAAAAGCACTGTGCTATAAGACAGACTGAATGTTAAACAGCTCATCTTACCTGCTGCCTGAACCGCTGATGTCAATTTGCTGCTACAGCAACATTAAACGGATATTCCACTTTCAAAAAAAAACTTTTGGTCATTTTATGGTCTACTCAGTCTCATGTGAACACACCAGACAGTTTATAAGTTACTCCTTTCAGCATTTAGATATTTGATGTTCATTAATCTGCCGGAACGTCCTTCCTATACAAACCCATTATAACTTAAAACTCAATTTTAACCATGACAGATTATTTGAAAACAACCCATCTTTTTTCTGGCACTGATATTGTCCTAATACGTGAGAGGACCGTGGAATTTAATTTACAGTTTTCATTTGTTTTTAAAATTTTGTTTTGGAAAATGAAGCCGTAAATGAAATTCAACAGCCTTCTCACGTATTAGGAGGACAATATTAGTCACCAGAAAAAAGATGGGTTGTTTTCGAATAATCTGTCATGGTTAAAATGGAGTTTTAAGTTATAATGGGTTTGTATATGAAGGAGCTGGAGGCGCTAAAATGAACATCAAATAATCTAAATAGTGAATGTAGTAACTTATAAACTGTCTGGTGTGTTCACATGAGGCTGAGTAGACCATAAAATAACCAAAAGTTTTTTTGAAAGTGGAATATCCCTTTAAGTCGCCTAAGATTCCCTAGTGTTGTTGATTTGAGTCAGAGACTCTTCGCTGCTTTACTAAACATTTTGTTTGTTTTTACTTTTTATGTCCAGTATTTTTAATGGAGGCCCTAATAATTCATTAACGAAACCTTCTTGTTGCACACTAAAATATGATACTTTTGACACAGATACTTGCTCTTTTTAAGGAGTTTTCTAGATTTGTTTTGTATTTTTGTCAAGCGGGTTAGTAGTGGAATGTCTTCATTTTATCAGGGAGAAGATTCAAAGGACATGAATGTATGTTTGTTTTTTAGTCACATCATGTTAAAGTTCATTCTTTGTTGTGAAGTCTTGGTTTTGTTTGTTGTAGTTAATTAAAATAAACTGTTCTGTATAATGTACTTTTTATGACCTTCCATTTCTGACACCCCCCCCCCCCCCGTCAGGTGAAAAGAAGGCAGCTTTGACTCCTCATGCATTGAAGGAAGCATGAGGCCAGTCTGCTGCCTCCTCAGGTTGGTAGAGCCCAGGATCACATTAGGAATTGGCACTGGGTGAAAATTATAAACCATGGGATAAAAGACTTAACGAAATGACTAAAATGTGAACAAGCACAGGTTTTGCTTTTTTCTGAATAAATAATCAACCAGGTCTAGCCTTAGAAAAATGTACTTTGTTATTATACTCTGACTTAATTAAATTAGTTTAAATACATGTTTTATTTTACTAAAATGGGACTAAAGTTTTTGAGTTTCTACCGACTTAATTTAATCAAGGATAGAAATTACTAAGATGCGAAATAAGCATTTCTAAATCTAGAAAAACGCCTTAAAATGTCAAAACTTGGGGGTGTGGCAAAGCTGTTTTGTGGGCAAAAAGCTTTGTCACACCTCCAAGTTTTGACTTAAGACCTGGCACTTAATGATAAATACAAACCCTCCTCTTTGATCTAAAGCAGGCGTTTTCAACCTTTTTGACTCCAGGGACCACCATTTATACAATATTTGAGCCACAGACCACCATTTGATTACATTTTCACACCAAAGACCTAAAATTGTCCTCAATTCCAGGCTGTATTTTGTCAACAAAACAGTGTAAACTTCTTAATTAAGTGGTGCTAATTCAGATGATGAATATTTTAACTCGTGAAATGTGAAAATGAAACCAAATGGACCCGCAAGGGTCCATTTGGTTTCATTTTTACATTCTCAAGAGTTACATCTGGTTAACCAACTTTCCATCATTTATCCTGGGGACCACCTGGAACCCTCTCAAGGACCACTGGTGGTCCCCGGACCACCTGTTGAAAACCCCTGATTTAAAGTGATGTGAAGGATTCTAAACCAGTGGTTTGACGTTTTTGATACCAGGCCCCACTATTTTTTCAGCATTTTCTTTTGTCCACAATTCCAGGCTGGATTTGGGGAACAAAACAGTTAAACATAAACATGACCATTAGTCTGATACATTCTGTAATTGTGTCGGCCTCATAATTCCGATGAATATTTTAACTCTTGATAGTGTAAAGATGAAACCAAATGGACCCGGAAGGTTCCATTTGGTTTCATGTTTACACTGTCAAGAGTTACATCTGGCTAAACAACATTCCATCATTTAACTGGGGACCACCTGGAATCCTCTCAGGGACCACTGGTTGAAAACCTTTGTTCTAAACGATAAAACGAAGAGCCGTGAATTTAAAAAAAAAAAAAAAAAGGACAAAAACATCCGTATCCCAAGCAATATAATTCCATAATATCAAACCAGTTTTATTTTGAGGATTCTGAAGTTTACCACTGTTATGCACCCCTTTGAGGCAACAGTAGAAAAATAGATTCAGTGAAACTAAAATGCAACTTAGTACATCAATCTACAAAAAGTGTTTTCTTTTGTTTTGATAACCAGACAACAAGTACATGTCTGTACCTGCTAGAATAAATTCAACACAAAGCAAAAAAACAAACAAAACAAAAAAAAAATCACACATTTCAGATGTTTTTCTTTTTCAGTTTCCAAAGGTGCTAAATAATAAAACTATGTACACAAAAAACTATCTATAGCTACATGAGTTTTTCTCTCTATTTGATGCAGGCTGGTTAAGCTGGTAGAAAAGGGGCTTGCATAGTCACTTCTCCGTTAGACGCCCCGCGCCCCGCCAGGCAGGGGCAACGCCCCGCGCCCCGCCAGGCAGGGGAGGGGCAACGCCCCGCGCCCCGCCAGGCAGGGGCAACGCCCCGCGCCCCGCCAGGCAGGGTTAACGCCCCGCGCCCCGCCAGGCAGGGGCAACGCCCCGCGCCCCGCCAGGCAGGGGCAACGCCCCGCGCCCCGCCAGGCAGGGTAAACGCCCCGCGCCCCGCCAGGCAGGGCAAACGGCCCGCACCCCGCCAGGCAGGGCAAACGGCCCGCACCCCGCCAGGCAGGGGAAAGGCCCCGCGCCCCGCCAGGAAGGGGCAACGCCCTGCGCCCCGCCAGGCAGGGGGGAAACGTCCCGCCAGGCAGGGAAACGCCCCGCGTGGCAGGGGAGGGGAAACGCCTCGCGCCCCGCCAGGCAGGGCAAACACCCCGCGCCCCGCAGGGCAGGGGAGGGGAAACGCCCCGCGCCCCGCCAGGCAGGGTTAACGCCCCGCCAGGCAGGGCAAACACCCCGCGCCCCGCCAGGCAGGGTTAACGCCCCGCGCCCCGCCAGGCAGGGAAAGGCACTGACTCTACAGCAACGACTCAATGGAAAAACCAAAACAACCAAAGGACTCCGACGTGAACATGGGGACGAATCGGGAGTTTTTGCATTTTTTCCCCATGAAGCAAAGCTTAAGATGATGGAAAAATGATTTTTCTGCCGGAAACTTCATAATGACTGCAAAAGCAAAAGGGAGCAAAAAAAACAAAACAAAAAACAACAACACAGATCTTCAGTTCCTCCTCTGACACACATCCCTGTTACTTTAAAAGCAAAGAAACTTTGATGATAGGGGCGGGGGTGAGGTGGGTTGGTAAAATGACATCTAAAACACCTACAGGTTTTTCGAACAAGTTGCCCCTAAATGCATAATATTTAAGACCACGACAAGATATTAAAATAGATTCTGACTGAGACAATCTTTATGATTCATCATCATCATATCACTCGTTCCTTTGTAAAAGTTCATCATGACAGACAAAGTACACAGTGTTGTCCAATAACTGTACAGACACACAAACCTTCAACAAACACTCATGTGTGAATAATAAAAAAAACATTAACAATTCATTAAAATGGGATGGAAAAAAACTCAATCAGTTATTATATATACACAATCTCCACCACCGTAGACTGGGAGGTGGAGATGATGCTGCTTTAGACAGCGATCACCGACCCACTGCTTCAGACAGCGATCACCGACCCACTGCTTTAGACAGCGATCACCGACCCACTGCTTCAGACAGCGATCACCGACCCACTGCTTTAGACAGCGATCACCGACCCACTGCTTCAGACAGCGATCACCGACCCACTGCTTCAGACAGCGATCACCGACCCACTGCTTCAGACAGCGATCACCGACCCACTGCTTCAGACAGCGATCACCGACCCACTGCTTTAGACAGCGATCACCGACCCACTGCTTTAGACAGCGATCACCGACCCACTGCTTTAGACAGCGATCACCGACCCACTGCTTCAGACAGCGATCACCGACCCACTGCTTCAGACAGCGATCACCGACCCGTTCTTCTTCAGTCTAAAAACAATCCTTTTGTTCAATTTCTATTTGATCTTTTCCCTTCAGCCAAACAGATCGGCGTTTGCTCCTGCAGTGCAATGTTGCTCCTGTGTGTGTGTGTCATAAAGTGTATAAATCAGTGGTTTTCAACCTTTTTGATACCAGGGACCACTATTTATTCAGCATTTGAGCCACGGAGAACTACCATTTGATGACATTTTAGCCCCCACAGACCCCAAAACTAAAGATTTATTTTGCTTTTGTCCACAATTCCAGACAATCGACTACATTCTCTAGCTGTGTAGACTTGGGCTAATTCAGATGAATATTTTAACTCTTGAGAGTGTAAACAGGAAACATTTGGTTTCATGTTCACACTCTCAAAGAGTTACATCTGGTTAACCAACTGTCCCATCATTTAGCTTAGTAGGGACTACCTGGAATCCTCCCCAAGGACCACTGGTGGTCCCCGGACCACTGGTTGAAAACCTCTGGTACAGTATAAATCAAAAAGAAAAGCTGAATGTATGCTGGATGTTTATGACTTTCATGTTTGCACTTGCATGTTTCTGTGAAATGTGCAGTTCCACATTCCCCCAGGAGGTGGCAGAGTGGAGGCGCTAGTTGCTATACTTGGTATATACGGCGGTAACGTGAGCGTCACGATGGTGCATGTTATGTTACAGTCACGTTCGTTAAGCGATGATTAACAACAGGGAATGACATCATTACTCAACTCCATGATAAAAAAAGGTTTTACTTCAACTGAATATCCCAAAACATGTAGTATTAAGGCTTTATATTTGATCATTTTGATGTTATTTGAATGAATGAATGGAAGGGTGTTTCTAAGCATGTATGTTGACCACATTGTGTGGTTCAATCATCCTAAATCGTCTGATGGAGAGCCTAGAGCTGATATGTACATACGGACCTGACTAAAGGATGAGAGTGTACAGTACTGGGATTGTTTTTAAACACCTGTGTATAAGAAGACCAGTCCTCACAAACACGCACACGCACAGTCACACCTGTTAGGCTCAAACACCAACCAAACCCCCACCGACTACTACTGTACGGACCTGTGCAGTGACGTCACCGCCCCGGGTCCAGAAGTGTTTTCTTTCCCCATTCATTTTTCCTCAGACTTTTCGAAAAATAATTTATATAAAGACGATTATGCCGCAGACAAAGCCAACTCGGGTCGTGACAAATCATGATGACACACAATCATTTGGGACGATCAAATCATTTCTAAGATGAATAACAAAACAAAGCGTTGTACTCCTGCCGTTTTCTACTTCTTGCTGATTAGATATTATGATAATATAAGTTGGTTTTGTCCGCGGTGAAATCGTGTTTCTATTAACCATTTTCGGAAAGTCTATGAGGAAAATGAATGAGGATTCCGTTTCTGGAACAGGGGCGGTGACGTCACTGCGCAGCTCTATTGTCAGTTGCCATGACATCTGGAAACGAAACGCTAGTTCATAAAGTATCGCTCAAAGTGTTGCATCTTCCTGCTCTATTCGTGTTTTGTGAAACAGACAGAATTAAGTGTTAAAAGGGATATTTCACTTAAAAAAAAAAACATTTGAACATTATATCATCTAGCGTTGAACACCCTAGTTTTTAACCGTTTCCACCCATTTTCAATATTTTACTATGTCATTGATGTACCTTTGAGGTGTTGGGTGGACATGATAAAAAAGTTCCCCCATTCTGTGTTCCCAAGAAATGGAGGTCTGAAGAAAACCACTAACATGGTGAAACATTTTGATGACATCATGATGTATTTTCATCATGTTAATGGATTTCTTTAGACATTGCTTTTTTCCCCTGAGAGCGTACAAATGGAACCCAATGACCCCGTCAGGGTTCATTTGGTTGCATTTGTACGCTCTCAGAAAAAAAATGTTGAAAATGGGTTGAATTCCCCTTTCAGTATTTAGATATTTAATATTAATTTTAGCAGCCCCACCCGCTACATACAAACCCAATATTACTTAAAGCTCCATTTTAACCATGATTAATTCATCAAAAACAACCGTCTTTTGTATGGTGAGTGATATTGTCACCGTAATATGTGAGGGAGCCGTGCTTATTTTTTTTCATTCACCGTTATCATTTATTCCTAAAACTAAAATGAACATCAAATATCTAAATACTGAATTGAGTAACTTACAAACGGTCCTGGGTGTTCACTTGACACTGAGTAGACCATACAAATCACACAAAAAAAAGTTTTTTCTTGGGGAAGTGAAATAATCCTTTTAGTTAGGCTTCATATTTTGCTGTCTAAATAACCAAACTGCACAGAATACATGAAAGCTCGGCTTAAATAACACTCGGACCAGCCGAAATGTTGCGACATTGAGGGGGCCAGAAAAATGAGCTCTCGGGAGGACTGTGGCTGCCTTGAAGAGGGACATTTCCAATATTTTCCTGGGAATGTACAAATGTGTTTCATTTATACACTTTCAGAAAAGAAAGGTCCTAAAAGAAAAACAACTTTATGATAGCGCCACCATTGGACATGAAGTGAAGAGAGTTTGAGACTACAGTATACTCAGGGCAGAGTAAGGCTGCAAAGATTAATCGACAAACCGTAATCGAATCGATAATTCTACTAGTTGTCAACTAATTTAGGAATTAATTATTTTGTAATTTATCATGGGAGTTTTCTCACTTAAAACGTACTGTTACAGTCTGATGACAGCTGCACATGCACAGCAGTGACTGTAAAGCAAAACACGACACATAATAACGATTACAGTATCAAGAACAAAACATAAGGCTTGAATATTGATTTTAAATTAAACTATTTGAGTTCATTGCAGTCAGAATAAGCCTAAAGACACCACGAGTTGCTTTAATTAATTAGTAAAAGTGATTTCACTTTTGTCAGATATCACCCAAAAAAAATTTTTTTTCTGTTAAAATGCTCTATTATAAGGTGTGGAAACCATATATGGAGTTTCCCCCTCCCCCACGTTAGCAGAGGAGCTAATAAAAGTTCCCCAGGTCACCACAATTCTCCTCCAATCAGGAGAGAGCAGCAAGTTCACATAGTGTAGCTACTTTTGGGGGCCCCTAGTGCACCAGGCTGGTACTACACCATGAATTTCAAATCACTTCCCCTACCTTTAATTAATTAGTAAAATGTTTTTTTTTGCAATAGCAGCTTAATCAGAAGCGAATCAAATGTATTTTTGATAGTTAGTCTAAAATATATATTTTAAAGGTGATAGTTAAAGAAGTGCCGTGATCCAATTAATTGATGAATCGTTTTAAATCAGGGGTTTTCAACAGGTGGTCTGGGAACCACCAGTGGTCTTTGAGAGGGTTCCAGGTGGTCCCCAGATTAAGTTGGTTAACCAGATGTAACTCTTGAGCGTAAAAATGAAATCAAATGGACCCTTGCGGGTCCATTTGATTTCATTTTTACACTCCTAAGAGTTAAAATACCTCTACACAACTAGAAGATTAATGGTCAATTTGGTCTGTATATGTTTTGTCTGTTTCGTTTCCCAAATCCAGCCTGGTATTGTGATCAGTTTTAGATATTTGGGGCTAAAATGTCATCAAATAGTGGTCCTTCGTGGCTCAAATGTTGAATAAATGGTGGGCCCTGGTATGAAAAAGGTTGAAACCCCTGGTTTAAACTAATGGGCTGATGAATGGATTATGAAACTAAGCGTTAGGTGCAGCGTAGGTCCGAGTGTTATTTAGGCCGAGCCCCCCCCCCCCCCCCCCCCCTCCTCTGCAGAGAGGCGGTGCTAGTTAGTGAGGCTACTGGACACCATTCTAAACCCAGAAGGACAACAATGTGCTACTGCCTGCCTGCTGGCCTAGTTCCTGTCTGATCCACTTTCTGCCTGCTGGCTTTGACCTAAAGCTCTCTCAGCCCACATTACTCATCATCAGGAACCTGGCAACCTCCGGGAAACAGGGAAAACAGGGGAAACTAGTCCAAAACTAGTCCGCTGAGCTGCTACAGTACAGGAGGAGGAAGAACAAGCAGTGTTGCCAAACTGCCCAAAAAATCCAAAATGCACTAGAATGTCAATGTATGCGCCCAAATGACCATTATTAAAAGGGGAAGTCCACTCATTTTCAACATTCTAATATGTCATTAGTATACCCTAGAGGTGTTGGGTGGACATGATAAAAAAGTCCCCCCCCCCATTCTGTGTTCCCAAGAAATGGAGGTTTGAAGAAAACCACTAACATGGTGAAACATCTTGATGACATCATCAAGATGTATTTTCACCATGTTAATGGATTTCTTTAGACGCTTCTTTTTTTTTTCTGAGAGCGTACGAATGGAACCAAATGAACCCTAGCGGGTTCATTTGGTTGCATTTGTAGGCTCTCAGAAAAAATGTTGAAAGTGGGTGGAATTCCCCTTTAATCTTCCACACATTTTATTTTTTATCTCTGGTTTTATCTCTGGTGCCTGTCGACCAATTTTGCCCCGACTCACCATACAGCAAAAAAAGCATTTTTCCGCCAGGAGTTTTTCACTAATTTTGGCGCAACGGGGGCGGTCAAATGCGCCAAGTTGGCAACACTGGGAAGAAGAAGAACAATAAATGGAAAGTAGTAAAAAAAATCCAAGGAGGAGGAGGAAGGAATAAAGGAATATACAGCCTGACGTGTTTACACATGATTATTTCCTATTTTATCACAATGATCTGTCTGTTCCGGACTGTGTGCTGTTTGCTCTTGTTCACTTGATTAAAATCGCAATTCATATCCAAACCCTCCTCCTCCCCCTCCCCCATTCTATGCAGGGGAGGGAGGGAGGGAGAGAGAGAGAGAGAGACAGAGACAGAGAGAGAGAGTCCTTATTTTAGTGTTGATTAAAAAAATATCAGTTCCACTTTTTGAGCTATTGCTTTTTCACCTATTCCTACTTGTCATAATAATTAGCATAGCACAGGTCTATCCATCGTTACAAAAAGAAAAGTCAGGAAACCCAGGAAAGTAAAGGGAGCCGATCATCATCTCCCTTTCCTTCTCTACCCGGATCCCACTTGAGTCTTGCTCTAAAAAACCAGCAGAACTTATGGTTCTAAATGGGCATAAAGAGAATCAGTTGCATCCAGTTGATTGTTGACCTACAGTCCTGTGTTGCGATGGATAGCACTGTGTGACATAGAGCTAGAGGACGAAAGGACTGACTATAAATAGCAAACTATCGACCATCCCTTTTCCCTCACTCTCACTCACACGCACGCACGCACACACACCCCCACAAACATGCATACATACACACAAATTAGTGCTTAGCCATCGTCCACTTGCAGAGCAGTAACCTGCCTCCACCAGACAGGGGCAGTAGAGAGTCTGGGAACTCACAGGCAGGAGAGGATGAACCGTCCAGAACCACTAGCGGTTCTGACCAATCAGCAGCAGTCTTGCCTTGAACCCGCCTTTAGCAGTGTTGCCAACCATAGATCTATAAGAAAGCTAGATGGCTCCGCCCCCGCTGCTGGCCAATCTGGAGCGACCGTCGTTCACGGCGGCCATGTTGTGAGAGGAGAGCAGAACATTGAGTCTATGAGCATATACTTTTAAATGACGATAACTCGCTTATTTTTCAACCGATTTTCAAACAGATTGATTTGTTGTAAGCATCAGAGACGCCTGAATATAAAGAGCCGTTATGTTTTTTTCAGGAAAAAAAAAAGCAAAAACATAGCCACGTTGACAACATTCATACCTTCTGATGTTGAGTTAGTTGTAATTTAGGAGAAATAACCGTTAAAATGTTGTCTAAATAGCAATTCTTCTACATTTTCTGAATGTGTATATTCTTGAAAATTAGGTAATTCAGATGTATAATTTAACTTTTTTTTTTTTTTAACTTTAACTTTATCATAGGAGCAAAAATGGTGAGAAACAAGGGTTTTATCTCTGGCACCTGTCAACCAATTTCGCCCCAACTCACCAGCCAAAAAAGCACCAGATTTTCTGCCAGGGGTTTTTCACTAATTTTGGAGCTAGTGGGGGTCTGGAAAAAGCTAAATATAGCGACAAATGCGCCAAGTTGGCAACACTGCTGATTGGTCAGAAGCACTAGTGGTTCTGCCTGTGAGTTCCCAGATGGGGGTACTGCCCCCATCTGGTGGAATCAGGTTTAGCAACAGAAGTTCCTATCCTCATTTTGTTTCCCTTTTCATGCCTCAACCCCTCCGCTCCAGGCTCCGCCTCCACAGGGGTTAAAGTGCAGATTTCTTGTAAGGGTAGTCGGGTTTGTTGGGTGAGCGGCGGTCCCTGGCGGTCCCTGGCTCCTCCCCCACCCCCACCCCGCCGTGGGGCTGGTGGAGGGAGGAGCCTCCCCCCGACTCCCCCCCAGCTACGATCACCATGTCCTCGGGCATGTCCTCCCTGCTGGGGCCTCCTGAGTGCCTCCTCTCCTCGTAGCCGTCCATGTTGCCCCCGCTGCTGGGGGAGCGCAGGTGTCCCAGGCCGTGCGTCAGGTCCGTCTCGTTGGAGGAGGAGCGCCCCCCGATGATGCCCCCCACGCCCCTCAGGATGTGCCCCCCCATCCTGGGCTGGGAGGAGGAGGAGGAGGAGGAGGAGGGGCTGGCCAGAGCCCCGCCCCCTCCTCCACACCCCCCGCCGCCGTCCTGCCTCTGATTGGGCAGGCCCAGCACGTCCAGCCGTAAGGGATCCGAGGAGGGCGGTCCGAGGGCACCAAGCCGTAAAGGATCCGAGGGCGGTCCGAGGGCACGTCCCTGGAGCGCACCGTGAGGCTGCTGGGGAGGGTCCGACAGGTAGGAGGACTGGGAGAAGGAAGAGGAGCCCCCGGGGCCCTTGCTGTTGTTGCTGCTGCAGCTGTGGCTGTACAGGTCCGGCCCTGCGAAGGACGGCATGGGGGGGTGGTGTGAGGAGGAGGAGGAGGTGGGGGTGGCGGGGCGGCAGGAGAAGTCGTACAGGTCGGGGAACTCGGCCTGCGCCTCCAGCTTGGGCTCCGGGGCGTGGCGCTTGCAGGAGTGGCCGTGTCCGGGGCCCAGGGTGTGGGCGTGGCCCAGCCGGCTCCCCCCGCCGTGGGCCAGGCCGTGGTGGGGGGCCCCGGGCCCCCCCATGGGGCTGTGGGGACCACCTCCTCCTCCTCCGTCCCGGTGGTCCATCTCTGCCATGTGCTGATCCCTCAGCGTCATGACGGAGACGCCCAGCGCGATGTCCGGCATGAACTCCCTCATCACCGGCTCCATGCTCATCTGGAGGGCCAGGAGACACAGAGAGACAATTCATGACTCAATTTAGACTCAATTAATAGGGGGAAAAAAAAGTGAAAATTATGCGCACATCTGAATATATTCTTTCATGGTAGCAAACATTTTTGCTTCTGGGGGATCCATAGAACAACATGTTTTCAGATGGGGGTCCGCAGCCAGTGTCAGAAACTACAATCTAGAGTCAACAACTAGAATATAGAGGCAGGAACTACAATCTACTGTAGAGTCGAGAACTAGAATCTAGAGTCGGTGAATTAGGATCTAGAGCCAGAAACTACATTCTAGTGTCAGAAACTACATTCTAGTGTCAGAAACTACAATCTAGTGCCGAAAAATAGAATCTAGAGTCGGAAACTAGAATCTATAGTTGGTGAATTATAATCTAGAATCGGTGAATTAGAATCTAGAGTCAGAAACTAGGATCCAGTCAATTTACAATTTAGACATTTAGCTCTTAATCCAGAGCAAATTATTACATTAAGTAAATCATTGCAATACATCATACAGATTACAGTTTACAATCTAAGCAGAATTTACAGTAACATTAGACATCCTATATCTGAGTCAGGGTGACTTAATGTCTCAACAATCTGTCTGCACATGATGATGCAGCACAAATGTCTGCAGCTGCACTGAGTAAACAGGAAAAACAATACAGGGACAGTGCACAGCTAGCGCACACACACACACAGAGGGAGTGGTGTTTCTAAGCAATTTGGAGCCCCAGGCAAGATGTTCCCCTTACCAAATGGACCCAGGGGTCGACATTATAATTGGCCCGATGGCCCGAAACAGGTTTGAAAACACGTGCGGACCACCAGGTGGCGCCCTATACTGGCCCGATGGGGCCAGTGGTAAAATGCCCTCGTTGGCGCCTGTACATTTGTTGTACAAACCGTTGGTGCGCCCGCACCTTTGCTGTACAAACTTTTGTTGTATGGTCGCCATGACAACCTGTATTAGTCTTTGATCTTGGGTCAAAAAAGGTTGGGCACCCCTGATATACATATTGCATTATTATTTTTATTTCACAATATTTTGGTGTTGTTTTGTAATTGTTTAAGTTTTATTTATATTTTGTTTATTAGCACAAAAAATATTTTAGGCATTCTGCATTGTATAAGGATCAGCTGGTTTTGACCCCCATGAAAAGAGTGCTGTTAACTTGAATGCATTGAATGCATTAATAAATGGTGGTCTTTTTTGCAGACTATGGGGATCGATTACCTGGGCCAGTGGTTACAGTTGTGGGGCCAGTGATTCTTAAAAGCCACTGGCCCAAAGGGCCAGTGGCAAATTTCCCTTAATGTCTACCCCTGGGACCCTTACAATCTCCTGTGATGTCATACTACAGCAGAGTTCTCAAACTCTGCCTGAACCCGACCAGGCCCGGCCCGGCCTGACATTTTAGGGTCAGGGTCGGGCCTAAAATGTATGCAGATCAGTAGGGCCGGGTGGGGCCTATAGGGCTCTGTGAAAAAAAGCAATATATATTGAATTATTTTATTATGATAAAAATAATAATTCTGTTCTGTCTGTGTGTGTATTTAGCTCTCATGAAGATGGTGCTGATTGGGATTTTCACTTTTACTAGTGTAGATTGCTTAAATTCTACCCAAACCCGACCAGGCCCGACCCGACATTATAGGGGCGGGTCAGACATAAAAACTATGCTAATTGGTCGGGCGGGGCCGGGCTTTGGGCCTGATCAGTTAGGGCCGGGCCTTAATTTTCAGGCCCGTTGAGAACTCTATGTCATACCTATGATAGGCACAGTAAAATGGCGCCCCTCAATGGATAAAATTAGGAACTATGTTTAAACTAAAGATACAAACAAACAAATAAAAAACATACAACAAAACATATTGTTTGTGTTTTAAATTGTAGTTATTGAGGACAAGTATAATGTATTTATCCATATGAGGCTTATTAGCCTGGGATCCTTTTAAAGCATGTCTGGTGGTCGCCCTGGTGCCCCCCCCTCACCACCCCCCTCCCCCTCTCATGGCGCCCCAATGCAACTGCCTAGTCTGCCTAACAGCAAAAACACCCCTGCGGGGCGGATCTAGGCATAGGCATGGGGGGGACAATGCCCCGCTAAATGCCCAGTCTGCCCCACCAAAGAACCCAAGATATTTCAGTGCTTATATTTAAAAGTATTTGAAACACAACACAAGAAAATGGTATGGGGCGGCTTCATCGCCCGTGACGCTTCGCGCCACGGGCGATGAAGCCGCCCCCATACCATTTTCTTCTGCCCCCCCCCCCCCCCCCCCCCATTGGGAAATGTTACATCCGCCCCTGCACCCATGTACACACACACACTCACCGCCTGCTGCTCGGCCATCAGGGCCCGTCCCAGGGCCTGGTTGGTGCAGTCGGGGGGCAGGGGGGGCTGGGGGCCCCGGGGCACAGAGGAGGAGTAGTCCTGGTGCTTTGCGGCCTGCTGTGCGTGGCGCTGCTGCTGCTGCTGCTGCAGCTGCAGCTGCTGCTGCACCATGCTGCGGTTGCAGGGGTAGGAGAAGGAGCGCGTGGGCGTGGCCATGGGCACGCGGGGACGCCACGCCCCCTTCAGGTGGGCGTGGCCCGGCGTGGCGGTGGGAGGGTGGTAGGGGGGAGGAGGGGGAGGTAGAGGAGGGTGGTGGTACCCTCCCCCTCCCTCCAGCTCGGTGAACATGCTGTCCATGGCAGGGCTGCTGTTCACCCTGCAGCGGCCCGCAACCTGCCGCAACGCCAGGATGGGACTCTCATCTCCAAAACGCTCCTCTGGGAAGAACTTGTACGGGTTCTGGAGGAGGAAGGAGAAAGAGACAGACAGAGACGGGTTGACTCCATCAGGGGTTTTCAACAGGTGGTCCCCGTGCTTGAGAGGGTTCCAGGCGGTCCCCAGGCTAAGTTGTTTAAGCAAATGGACAGTTGGTTAACCAGATGTAACTCTTGAGAGCGTAAAAATGAAACCAAAGGTTTTTTTTAAAAAAAATCAAATGGTCCCTTACGGGTCCATTTGGTTTCATTGTACACTCTCAAGAGTTAAATTATATATTTAAACATCTGAATTGTGTAATTTCAAGAGTCCACACAATTAGAAAATGGAGAATAATTGTTATTTTGACCAAGTTTTTGCCAGTTATGTCTCCCAATTGTGGACAAAAACGTGAAAGTTCTTAGTTTTGGGTGCAAGAGAGAGACCAAATTCAACATCACAAACTGTCAAGTCAGCCCCCAAGTACTGTTTTCAAACGTTAGTTGTAGCATATACAAGAAAACCTTCCTATTCTCCCCCTCCATTTTTCATTATAAGTGCATTATTCTTAAACATTATTATATCAAGTAACACCTTCACCACTATTTCAAAGTCAAAGTTTGTTGGGGGCCTTGAAATTCTTTTTTTTTTTTTGATGTGGAGATCTTGTTGAGCCGGTCATTTTGAAAGTAGCTCTCAAGTCAAAAAAGCGTGGGCAGCCCTGGTCTAGATTCTCCCTGGGAAACGTTGGAGGTCTGTGTTTACTGTTATTATCCCAGTCCTCTCTCTACTCTCCCCAGGGGCGGATGTAACATTTCCCAATTGGGGGGGGGGGGGGGGCAGAAGAAAATGGTATGGGGGCGGCTTCCATAGCCACCATACCATTTTCAGTAGTGTTTCAAATACTTTTAAATATAAGCACTGAAATATCTTAGGTTGTTTTTGAATGCCATGTTTTGAATCATGTTTGGTGGGGCAGACTGGGTATTTAAATGGTAAATGGTGCATCTATATAGCGCCTTTATCCAAGGTGCTTTACATAGATTGTACATCACATTCACCACATTGATGGCAGAGGAAACCATGCAAGGTACCTACTAGCACATCAGGAGCAATTAGAGGTTCAGTGTCTTGCTCAAGAACACTTCGACACTAAGAGCTCTGCAGGAGCCCGGGATTGAACCGGCAACCTTGGGTTACCATCCGGTGACTCTACCCCTGATCCACTGCCGGCATTGCCCCCCCATGCCCATGCCTAGATCCGCTCAGTTTCCTGCTCAGGTCCTGAACAAGCTCTTTGTGATAACTAATAAGAGTAGCCTATATCTGATGTGGGCAGGGGCGGATGCAACATTTCCCAATTGCGGTGGGCAGAAGAAAATGGTAAGGGGGCAGCTTCATCACCCGTGTCGCTTCGCGCCACGGGCGATGAAGCCGCCCCCATACCATTTTCAGTAGTGTTTCAAATACTTTTAAATATAAGCACTGAAATATCTTTGGTTGTTTTTGCATGCCATCATGTTTGGTGCCTAGATCCGCCCCTGCCTCCCCTCTCCCCCTAGAGGACATGTCTGCCTCCTCCTTTCTTTCTTTTATTTAGAAAAGCAGACATAATAGGAATCATTATAGTCAGCGATTCAAGGATGACCAAGAAAAGTCCATAGGCTTATTTCCACTTGGGTCCTCTACACTGAACGTACAGTTACAATACATTACATTTCCATACATTTCTCACAATTAAACATAGGACATAAAATGCATACACCCCAAACCCCAGAGGATCTGTCCCTCTGATTAAACTGACCCTTTATAGCGGGACCTTTTCAATTAACCATACCTTGGCTTTCTGTTTAAGGGACCTCAGGTTGGAGGTCAGTTTTATACTAGTTTCTAGCCTATTCCACTGTGTGGCTCCTATGTATATAAAAGAGCCTTTGCCAACCTTGCTTTTAAAAGCCGGAAGCACCATATTTGCTATGCTAGCTCTGGTAAAGTGGTTATGTACCTCATTTACCTGTCTGAAGCATGACCTTAGTACAGTTGGAACTTCACCATATTTAATTTTATGGACCATTGTTAGTCTAGCTAGAGTGACCTTGAGCTCAATTGGGAGCCAGTTCAGAGCCCTAAAATCATCCCTGCCTATATGTGATCGAGGATCCATGCTTAAAATGACCCTGATCAGTCTATTTTGGGCTGATTGTAATTTTAACTTAAAGGATTTAGTCAGACCCTCGAACCATGAAGTACATGCGAAATCAAGGTGGCAGCCTCCTGCTGCAGCCTCTCCCCAGCCTGCTGCAGCCTCTCCTACCTGCTGCAGCCTGTCCTACCTGCTGCAGCCTCTCCTACCTGCTGCAGCCTGTCCTACCTGCAGCAGCTCGGTGCCCCCCCCCCCCCCCCCCCCCCCCCCTGCAGCCTGCTGCAGCCTCTCACCTGCAGCAGCTCGGTGGCTCCGTCGGACAGACCAAACTCCCTGAGGACTCTAAGCTGCAGCTCCAGGCTGACGGTTGCTCCCTCTCCACAGTTCAGAGCGTAGGATCTCTGGACCTGCTCTGTGTGTCGAAGCTCCTGGAGTCTACGGATCATATCCTTCACCATGGAGAGACGCGGCACTGGAGGGAGGGAGACGCAACACACATTTATTAAAGGGAAATTACTTACACCCATTTTCATTTTTTTCCCTGAGAGGATACAAATGTACCATTTGCACCCTCTCAGGGAAAAAAGGTGGCCCATTTGGTTCCATTTGTACCCTCTCAGGGAAAAAAGGAGGTCCATTTGGTTCCATTTGTACCCTCTCAGGGGGGGAAAAAGGTCTAAAAGAAAAATCACTAACCTGGTGAAACATCTTGATGATTGAAGTTGTGTTTCACCATGTTAATGGTTTTTTTCAGACCTCAATTTCCAGGAAAGGGGAGGGGGGCATTTTTATCATGTCCACACAACATCTCTAAGGTATAATAATGACGTAGTGAAATGTTGAAAATGGGTGGAGTTCCCCTTTTTATGAAGTTTGTTATTCATTCTGTGGTTATCTGGTCATCAGTTACTAAGTCCCATCTGAAAAAGTTGCAGGTTGCTGAGAATAAAAGGTGTTACACATGCAGCAATTCCACCTCAGTGCTGACAGACCAGAATCCTGTAAAGCTTCCAGGATTGAGGTCTGAAATACATGCCAATAACTCTCTGCAATGCCCTGCCCAGAAACATTATCTACAATTACATAATACAATTACTTTCAAAAAGAATATCAAGAGATACATTGCCAAATTGTCAAGTATAAGTATAATACAGTAGAACAACTGATCTGTGTATTTGTTTTTTGATTGTATTACCTGAAATGCTGTACAAGTGCTGTTGGCAAGCCGCTATGGAGAGAATGTAGTGCCTATCTACCACACATGTGTGTTTGTGAGTACAAGCTTATGTTTTTGATTAATAAAAAATGTGCAATCTTTTAGAAATGGCAGCTCACTGAACGTCTATTTTGCACTACAGAGACATTTTCCTCGGGGCGCCCCAGAGTGTAAATAGTTTAAAAACACCAACGAGCGGTTGGAGTGTTTTTAATTTATTTATTTTTATCAGGGTTGTGACAGTGGGACCAATAGCATCGTCTTAATAAACTAAAGCCTGTAGCCTGTATCTAGTTGAACAATTAGGATTATGTCCGTATGTAATGCCCGGGATTCGAACCCGGGTCTCCCGCGTGAAAGTCCAACATCTTAAC